>CATIWQ010929078.1:0-40147 GCA_949673415.1 Euphorbia schlechtendalii | reverse complement strand
CGCAAATTTGTAGCAAAAATTTGTGGTATTTCTCATGAGAATTTTCGACTCTAAATCTACGCAATGTCGTCGCTATCAGAGTCGAATTTCTTGTCGACGCTATTTTCGGACGCTAATGGGTAATTTTCTTGTAGTGCATGTTTCAATCAGTCAAAGCTAGGTTGCAATAAGATTTAAACTTCCTCTATCTCACTACAAATGTGGCGGCAGAAGTCAATAGGCTGCTAATAAAACCAAGTGAACATAAAAATAGATAAGTATTAGAAAGTAAAGGAGAGTCAATTGCTAGTCTAATTTGACAAAGACAACCCTTAATAAGGAGCTCACTTTTAAATTAAAATTGTATCACATCCCAAATTTTGAGCATTGATATCATAATCCATGTTCAAACAAAGCTACAAACCAGTTTCAAAACATTGAATACTGATAATGAATCACTTGTAGCCTCATTAGCATCCAATGGAATCAAAGCAGTTTGCTTTACACTTTTTACCACTCTCAATAACATCATAAAAGCTGGAAAATCATGAGATTAGTACGCTATGCACCTTAAAGGAGGTTAGTATGCTGTGCTCCTTACGAGTCATGAGATGTAACATTTTAGTTGAGTTGAGCCAATTTTTACAATAAAATAACAAAATATGTTCCTCTCTAACATGCCCATAGTTTAGACATAACATACATGATCATATTATAGCTTTTGATTGCATGCAAATTTTCCATTTTCATATGTGCAGCAAACTGAGATTGCATATATTACCAATGACAAAAGCCATTATTGTATTTATACACACTACTTTAGGTCAAACTAATGAACAAGGAGACAACTTAAATTCCAATTTGAACATGATCCAAATGCTAACATTCTGATATATCATTGAGAAAATGTAAATGCCGAATAAAAATATCATTTCCCTTACCTTGACCAAGAGTGAAATTGAATGGAGTGTCCCTATCTCTACTGGATCTAATTGATATCCATCCAGCAATGTCCTATTGTAATGAATTGAAACAAACAGAGCAACACCACACACAATGAGAAAATTCAATATAAGAAATTAAATAGTTAAGAAGCTACAATCACCTTTAACTTCATCGCCATATATGAAATTAGTGCACATTTTTTAGGTTTAAAAAACAAATCACAATGATTGCTAAAATTGAATTGAGCTCAAGAGTCCATTAACATTGGAATGCGAGAAACACAATAACAAAAGAGATGCTAACACTTCAATTGCGTGGATCTATAAAGAAAAGTCTACAAAATACCCTTCTAGTAAATATCTAGACAAGACAACATAATATAAGATAATTATTAGCAAATAACATTACACCTGCATATATAAGTACAGATAAAAAATAATTAAGTAACAGCACACTTGCCATTCCTTTCGGTCATTGCATAATAACATAATCTGAACAAAATAACACTCAAATTCCTTCATTAAGTAAACCGCAACCAGATCAGAATAACAAGCACAGATGTAAAGAAATTCCACTACACATTCAAATCAATGAACTAACATAAAATCAACAACAATAAACTTGACCAAATCCTCAGTAGCGACACTGCGAAGGTGGAAGTAGTGAGAACCATGAATCAATGAGCAAAAACCAATATAAGAGATGAGGAATAAATTGTCATTGTACTTTATCATCAGCCAAGCTCTGACATTCTAGGAATCAAATTATGCAAAATTCAAGTTTCTTTAGATAAAAAAATTAGAGCAAAATTTAACTAACGTTTAAACGCAAATCTTACATTTTTTTTACAATATATATGTACAATCTAACTGATTGATTCAACTAAACAGAAAACGAGATTAACCTGATAAAGGTCAAGAAGCTAATCCTCTTCTTCCTGCTCTTGTACGTTCGATACTTCTCAAATGGGAAGCCTCCTTACGAGATCCACATTTAATTCCAACAGCTAATTTCGACCTAATTGGAGACTGAATTTGCAAAACTAGCAACTGAGTGAAAGGTCTGAGTAATAGTTCTCTCAGATTAAGTGAAAGCTACTGAAAGAGGGGAGAAATAGTTTGAATGACGGAGTTTATGAAGAGGAGATAAGAATCATGCCTTGTTTGGTTCATGATTTTTCACGGTATGGTATGGGTCTAGCTAAAATTCATTGGTTTGGTTGTATGGTTATTTTCATGGTATGGTTCTCTCATGATTTTTCCATTGTTACAAGAACAATGAAAATAGAACCACAGATTTGGTGGTTTTTCATGGTTCTCCTTTAAATCAAACCAAATATTGAAAAAACCATATCATACCATACTATCTATTTAAACATAACATTTTAAAAGAACCATACGGTACCATACCATGCCATACTGTACCATACTTTGATGAACCATGGCGAACTATCATCCAAACAAAGCTTCAAGGAAACTTGGTTTATATATCGTGGATAATTAGGGTTAAGTTATTAAGGTGTTGGGTCAATAAAGCAACCATTAAAAGAATAAATAAAAATTATAGTTTAATTGTAAAAGTTAGAGTCAACAATAATATGGATGTTAACTCTTCACAAAATATAAAGGTACCCTGAATATTTCAAGGAATTCTTTCATCCTCGACTCTATGTCGAAGCAAAAAAATTCTATAATAAATGTTGACGCTAATTTGACTCAAATTGCTACGAAAAAAGTAGAATAAAAAATAATTTGTCACTAAGTCGATGCAATTTTGTAGTCGTCAATGTGCAAAGTTTATTTAACATTTTTCGACTTAAAACTGTTGCAAAGTCGTCGCTAATTGAGTCTAATTTCATGTCGCCGCTATTTGTCGACGCTGTTAAACAATTTTCTTGTAGTGGTGTGAAGTTCACGCATAACATAGCTCCCACTATGTCCTCACACTTTCACGCTATGAAATAGTCACAAATTTTGTCTTATTATATCAATGAACTTATACATTTACCTAATAGCATATATATAAAACCTAGCGAGATACATAATTTAGAAACAATCATCGATATATAACAAAGATGCCTTATTATTGATAAACTATAATATGAAACCGTTTGTACATTAGTGACTAATAAGGATATATATCCCTAATTGCTTCTAGGGCATGCATCATGTCTTACAAACTCGCACTTGCACTAGAGCTAATTTCCATGTGTTTGATGCCACACTAATTAACATGTTTGTCACGCTTAACTTGAGTCAATGGCTTCGTTAGCCCATCTGCTAGATTCTAATCCATAGGGATATATTTAAAGCTTATATCCTTTCTAGCAACTATCTCCTAAATGAGATGGTACTTTCTGGTTACATGTCCGTTTCTCTAACGAGATCGTGCTTGAGCAATAGCCCCTTTGTTATCACAATATACCACTATAGGATTTACAATGCTGATCACCATGTCTAGATCACCAATAAATCCCTTAAGCTAGACAGTTTGCTAGCTACTTCAGAAGTAACTTTATACTCATATTTAGTGGTCGAATCATCAGTTGTATCTTGTTTGAAACTTTTCCAAACAACTACCCCTCCATCTAACATAAACACATAACCTGACTGGGACTTGTAATCATCCTTGTTAGATTGAAAACTCACGTTAGTGAATCCCTTCATAAAGAGATCACTTTCTCCATATAATAAAAACCATGTTCCTTCGTAAGTACTTGAGCATAGTTTTAACATCCATCCAGTGCTTCTCACCTGGATCAGATTGAAATCTGCTCATGATGCTCAAGGTTAGTGAGACATTTGGCCTAGTACATACCAAAGCATACATGATGAATCCTATTGATGGAGCACAGGGTATTTATGTTATCGAACACTCAGATTTAGAAAGGTTAATCCCAGACATGGGAAGGTAACCCTTTCTTGACTGCTTAAGGTTATATCTAACCAAAACCTTGTTTATGTATGTACTTTGGGAAAGACCTAGCAGCCTCTTAGTCTATCACGATATATCTTTATACTAAGTATAAAATCTGATTCTCCAAGATCTGTCATGGAGAACTTCATTGATAACCATGACTCAACTGTCTCAAGAAAAGGAACATGGCTTTCTATTATAATATATCATCCACATATAATACAATGAAAATGACTGCACTCCCTCTAACCTTCATATATACATAAGGCTTATTAGCGTTTGCCATAAAACCAATTTCTTGGATTGCCTTGTCAAACCTAATATTCCAACACCTTAATGCTTGATTAAGTCCACAAATGGACCCTTGCAACTTGCATACTTTCAAGTCATCCTAAGATGTAAAACCTTCGGGCTGTATCATACATCCCGATTGAGGATCTCGTTAAGGAACGCGATTTCACATTCATCTACCAGATCTCATAATCATAATGAGGAGCAATGGTAAGAAGTATTCTAATAGACTTTAGCATGATTAATGATGAAAAGGTTTCATCATAGTGAATGCCTTCCTTTTTTGCGACTAGCCTTGCTTTATCGGTAATTACATTACCATCAATGTCATTTTTCTTGTTGCAAAACCCATTTGCATCCTAGTGCCTTAATCCCACTTGGAGCATCAACTTAGTTCTAGAATTGATTTCGTAAATGGAGTCTATCTCTTACTTCATGGTTATAAACCATTTTTCAAACTTTGAGCCTTCCATTGCCTCTTTGTAAGTCTTGGGATCATCATCTTCCATAAGGAAGATGTGCTTATCATCAACGATGAAATAAACGTATCTCTCAAGAACGATTGGAGCCCTACCTGACCTACACAATGTTGGTGTTATAATAGGCTATTCTATGCTTACACTTTCTTATGTAACAGGCGTAGGATCAATCAGTTAATTTTCTATTTGATCTTCTTTAGCTCTCAGCTCAAGATTTCTCCCACTAGCTTTTGCAAGTATGTGTTCCTTATTGAAGAACTGAGCATCCCTAGAAATAAGTACCTTTTGTTCCTTAGGATAGTAAAAGGTATAACAAATAGTCTCCTTAGGGTAATCTACAAACAGAAACCAATCAAACTTAACACCCAACTTATTTGAACTTATCCTTTCAACGTAAACAAGACATCCCCAAACTCTCAAGTGAGAAAGAGCTGGTTTTTTACCATACCATATTTCATACGATGTTTGATCAACTGATTTTGAGGGCACTCCATTTAGACTATAAACTACAATCTCTAATGCATAACCCCAAAATAATCTAGAAAGTTCTTCTTAGCTCCTCATGGACCAAACCATATCAAATAGGATTCTATTTCTCCTTTCTGACACTCCATTGTGTTAGGGTGTATAAGGAGGTCTCCATTGGGATAAAATACCATTATCCTTAAGATAATCATGAAACTCTTGCTTTAAGTATTCACCGCCTCGATCAGATCAAAGGGTTTTGATACTTTTCCCAAGAAGTTTCTCTACTTTAGTTCTGAACTCTTTGAATTTCTCAAAACTTTCAAACTTGTGCCTCATAAGGTACAAATAACCATATCGTGAGTAATCATCAATAAAAGTTATGAAGTAGACGAAACCTTCATGTATCTTAACACTCATTGGGCCATATACATCGGAATGTATTATTTCCAAAGTACTCGTAGCACGCTAACCCTTTCATTTGAAAGGTTACTTTGTCATCTTTCCCTTTAAACAAAGTTCGCACGGCCCATAGGATTCCCATTCCATTGGGCCCAAGTCACCACATTTATGTAACTTAGTTATGCGTGTCTCATTTATATGGCCTAGGGGATAATGCCACAAGTATGAAAATTTCTCATTATCTATCTTCAATTTCTTAGCAATATTCATATTTAGAATTTTAGTTTTAGTATCTAGAACAGAAATTCCATTCAAACAAATTCCACAAGTATAAAGAATATTATCAAGCTGAATTTAACAATTATTATTTGAATATAGAATCTCAAATCCTTTTGTTGCTAAACATATAAAAGAAATAATATTGTTAGTAACAGTAGGAATGTAATAGTAATTGTTCAAAACAAAAACAAGGGCACTAGATAAACGAATGCCATATGTCCCTATGGCTTTTGTAGCAACCTGTGCTCTATTTCCAACTCTTAGGTCCATTTCCCTATTTGAAGCCTGCAACTATTCCGTAACCCCTGCACAGAAGTACATAAATGAGTACCATAACCAGTATCCAATAACCATGTAGACTCATAAGGAACTGTAGAGAAACTCTCTATCATGAACATACTGAAAGTAATGCCTCACTTGGCTTCTTCTTCATTTGTTCAGAAGTCTAAACCTTGCAATCCTTCTTCCAGTGGCCTGACTTACCACATTGGAAATGGATATTTATAGTTCCTTTCCTATTTTCTTCTTCTTATTGAATTCCTTCTTAGCACTCAAACCCTTTCCAAAACGGGACCCACCTTTGGAAGATTTGGTTTTCTCAACTAAAAGTAAAGCCTTTAGATCCTTTCAAATCTTAGGCTCTACTATTTTTAGCATGTTGACCAACTCAGGCAGTGTAGCATCAATCTTGTTCATATAATAGTTACTCACAAACTATGAGTAAATATCAATCAATGAAGCAATAATGAGATCCACACATAACTCATGATCCATCACAAAACTCAGTCAAGTCAGCTTCTCTATATAACTCGATATATTAAGAGCATGTTGAGGTGCTGAAGTTCCAGCCTGCATCTTCATTCTGAATAAGAGTTTTGATGTATCAATCTCTAGGATTTGGCATGCTCTAAAAAGAGCTATTGAAGATGGAGAATCATGGTGTCTAAGTCTATACTCTCATACTATTTCTAGGTTAAGAATTCATGGTTTCTAACATTATACATGCTACCAATTAATGATTTTTTATGCTTCTCCCATGCCTCTTGTTCATTGGTATCAACATCAAGATTATCAGGGAGGGGATCATCTAAAATATAAGCTATCCTTTTGATATGAGGACTACCCTCACCGCCCTAAAACAATTAGTAAAGTTCAAACCATAAAGTTTGTTATCAAGAATTGAGTGAAGGTTTATTTTTGGATTTTCAGACATTAGATGTGTACATGGATTTAATATAACATCTTTAATTAAACACATATTTCCTACTATTTTATCAACATTCATATAGCCCCTTCTATTAAATTCAGGATAACTTGGTCAAACCAATTTTCCTTAGTAGATAGCATCAATAGACCATCTACTATGACCCTCGCTAAAGCAAGTTAAGTCATAACAAACGACCATAGTTGGAACCCATCCATTAGCATTCCATGCAATTACTAGTCTACTTAATTTCTATTTCTCGAGACATGCATGTTAGGATGTATGCCCTAGAGGCAATCTGGGTGATATATCTTAATTAGTTATAATGTACAAACTATTTCAAATTATTATTATTATTATTATTAATAAAGGAAACTTTTTTATTTATCAATGTTATTGAATAATTATGTATCTCATTGGTATCATATATATATATATATATATATATATATATATGTGTGTGTGTGTGTGTGTTATCATATATATGCGCATTGATAAGATAAAGTCCGTGACTACTTTATAACGTGAAAGTGCAAGGACATAGTGGGAACTATGTGGTGTGAGAATTGTACACATATGTTACTATGAATAGTCTAAATATCCCTAGTAGTTTCATTGAGACTGGACATCAATGAAGCAAATAGACTAGCAAGTGTAAGCTTACTCCATGGATTAGATCTAAGTAGCCGATCTCACGAGCTAAAGGTGGTACCATGAGTTAACACGTAAATGTATTCAAGTAATACATTGGAGACTACTATAAGACAGATACTCGGATATAACTATATCCATGTGTTAGTTTCATGTCTTATTGCAAAAACAGTACAAGTATCCTTAGACCTAAGATATTGGTTACCTTGTATAGGAGTTGTTATACTTTGGATCATACTTATTCATACCTTGGCGATCAAGATGATACGAGTGATTACAGGTATAGTGATGATCACTCATTGGTAAGCCGAGTAGTCAAGATGGGATCCATCGGTTCTAATATAGTGATATAATGGGAGATGTACCTTAAGGCCTCTTGTTGAAGAGACACACTCCTAAACCTCTAATTAGAGTAAAAGATAGATAGAACAGGTTTCTAGTCAATCTTGATACATTATGGTGAGTGTTGTTCTTCATGAACAAGTCTTATTCTAGGATAGCTACGGCTATTACATGAGCTAAAACTTAATCTAAGCTCAATAAACTAGATGGTACTTAACTTGATGCAAGGAGTGTATTGTATTGGTTACTATTGTAGAACCAGATCAAGTCATAAGCACGTGAAGTTTCAAGTATAGGGGGATCATATGCCTTTGTTAGAAATCCCATTCGATCATCTAGAGTTATCGGGTTCCATATCGATCAGGAACATTGAGCCTGAAGGTTCCTGGATGGGAAGCCAAGTTTAGGTTAACCTCTAGGGGCTTTATACTTTGGGGTCCTATGAGGTCACACACTTTGTATCTTTACTGAACTATGTAAATAACTTAAAGACTTAGTAGTGCTTACACGGGCTTACTGTGTAGGCTCGCTAACGATCCGCAAGCCCAGCTTGCAGGACAAGGCAAGCTCGTTTGGGCTTACCTTATGTGGCTATACACAACCTACTTACTAGGTCAACCCGCGTAGCCTAAGGATCAGCATGGATGACTTGTCTATGGGAAGGGGATTTTCCCCATCCCACATTGGTAGAAAGGGGAGCTCTCAGCTCCCCTTCTCCCTATATAGTCTCTTCCTGTTCCTTTGTTTCTCACTTAAGCTCAACCTTCTTTTTGAGTTTTGACATCTTTTCTTCGTGAGTTTTTTCGAGATCCTCCACGAGTTTCTCTGACATTTGCAAGAATTTTTTTGAAGTTATATTCGATTTTGAAGAGAGCTTTCTTAGTAATATTTTCTGATTGGTCTTTGAGTGGTCTAGCAGCTGCTATCTACCAATGAGTCTTCCTCAATGGGAGGTTTTAATCAATGAAGATCCGCATGGATCAATCATAGAGGTTGTCCTAGTTTCGAGGCTAGTGCTATCGTAGTGTTATCCAATTGTTTTGTGGGAGCATTGTAACAAAGGGAAGGCACACATCAACTTGTAATGTTCTAAACTTAGATGCTAGTTTTCTTTTAATAATTTTTATAAACCTATGAGCATCTATGAAATGTTTCAACTTAGATTATATCAATCATAGCATGCTTAGGAGATCCTTTATGGTTAATTTTATATTTTAAAGTTTCATCTTGCAAGTTTGCATGTTCAATTACTGTCTTGATTAAACAGCAATGAGTACCCAATTATACAACTCCTCAAATATATCTCCAATTCAACATTAGCTCCAATGATCCAGACAACTAACCCATTTTGGTTAAGGCTTTAACCAGATCTAGACTCATGACCAAACACATGTTAAAGGAAAACATCTTGTACATATCCTTACATCTATTAATAAGTTTTGTATCACGACTTATGAAAGGAAGACAATTTACCATTTTAATATTGTTATAGGGATTTTATTAGTGCAACTAGTCTCACGCTAGTATAGGACTTAATGATGATTATGATTATGATAATAATAATTCCTAGCTATTTGGAATTATTAATCTAAGGGATCATGCTAAAGACTAATACATCATAATCATTCCATTATGCCATAACTCCACATTACATGCAAAATAAACAAGGTCCATGTTTAGGTTCTTGCAACTATGTTTATAAGTTTTAATCTAACAACTTAAACCACGGTTGTAAAACCATATGCAGAATCCAATTCCCCTAGTAGAAATCAACTAAGTCAGAAAAGTTCCTTAGGTACGCTTGAACCTAATACCGATGGAGATTTCAGGGTAGGAGAGGCCTCCTTAAAGTAAATGAGCAGCACAGTCCAATCCTTTGCCAAAATAACCACGAGCTCTTCTATTTGTTGTAACATAGACAGTTATGATTTAAAGATTTCGTTCCTTTAATCGAGTGAAGTACTGGATGACCCTCAATTAAGACATTTACACATGTGATAAAACATTGTTGTGAGCATGGGATTTTGTACCAGCTCACACGTTTAATGATGACGGCTTTTAGGAATTTTTATCCTCGAGTCACATGATTTTTTATTATCCAGAGATCTCCGAGTGTTCCTCGTCACCAATTTATTTTAAGGACTTAGATTATTTTTTAAGACTTTAAAAATTAGATTTTGGTAAAAATTAATTTATTTATATTTTCAAAAAATTAAAATATATTTAAAAAATAAAAAAACAACAAAAAATAAAAAAATACCAGAATCAGGGACCGGCCTCGCAAGAACTCGCTACAAAGTTTGGCTCCAAAATATGTTTCCTTTTGGATTCTCAGGTTTTTTTGCTTATAAATATTCGCGGAATTTTCAGTATTAGAGGCTCGAAATTTTTCAAAACAGGTATGATTTTCTCAAGAAGAACTACATCAATTTTCCAGAAAAAGTATGATTTTCTCAACAAGTTTGAATTCCGAACCTTAATCAATTTTCTTCCATCTCTTTTTCTTCAAAATAATCCTTAGATATTCTTGGGTTTAAAACAAATTTAGAACCTGATTCCGATTATCATTTGGATAAATAAATGATTATTTTTCACACAAACACAATTGAAAAACGAACAAGGAACGCTCCTGGGGATCATATGGATACGCCGAAGTGGATTCATACCAAAAGGGTAAGCCTCTGAGTTCCTAGAGCTGCTTATTTCGTGCTTCATGTATTTTATATGTGGACATAAGAATTATTTTATTTTCTTTTATTGTACAAATGTTGTAATAAGTTCTTCTTCATCTTTAATTTCTTTTAATTTATGAAAATACATGTTAGAATACCCCGCGAAGGGAATACAAATTATTCCTGGATAAGAGGCCTCACTTCTTGCCATGCAAGCACTTTCATTAATAAAAATAACCAACATATTTATAAATAAAATGAATCTTTTTATTTCTAAACAATAATTTTTAAAACTTCAATGTTTTAATTAGGCTACACGGGCCTTCTGAAAATTCAATCTAGCATACGTGCAAATATTGTGCTAACCGTTGTGGATGCAGGTTAGATATATGTTTAGGATTTTATTTTTTCTTCGAATATCGCGATTTCAATTATTTTTTTGGGAATTGTAATTAATAGATTAGGCAGGCGATTGCATCCCCCGAGGTTCTGTAATCTTTAATCTTTACTTTTCTGCATTTATTTACTGCTTTATGTATGGATTTATCGCTTTCCAAATAAGTCTGAATGATACATTATAAACTCGAAAATGACTTAAGTGCGAATATGCACAATTAAGAAATACAGTTTTCTATAGATGTAATATAATGTGATTTAATAAGAAATAAGCAACTTATCACAGAATTGAATCTCTGTGTCTTAGTGGGCCGTCCCCTAGATGTTAACCCTCACAGGACTTTAGTTCTTGGAAGAGCTAATCCAGCTGGCGACTCTACACTAAGAGATGGCTGATTCGGGTTTGATCGATCTAAAATGTTTTCGCTTTCTCTAATCAAGCCTTCTAGGTCCCTGACCTAGTACTATTTTCATTTTCAACCTAAACACCCAAGTGGACTGCGCCTCTCATCCCACGCGCTCTTCGCCCATCGCTCTGTGTCGTCCACTCACAGTGGCGACTTTGTTGGGGATTTTTTCTGAAACTTGTTTTTTAAAGGTTTTAAATTTTAGATAATTACCGAAAATTATTGATCACATTATTCTGTATTCTCTTAATTATGACATATTCATAATTTCACATTGCAATAGAGGGGATTATCCCGTAAGTCTAAGGTACCCCTATTACCTTGAAGCTCTCTCTTATACTAATCTACCTCCCTTAGAAAAGATAATACTTGAGCAGGTAGAGCACTTGTTACCATATCACATGTACCTCCCTCTTTAGAACCCATTTAGGGAGAGGTATGGAGTTTATTTTAGTGAAACAAGAACCTTCTACATCAGCAACCCAAACAAACCTCATGTAAATAAGCCATAAGCATTTTCCCCTAGGGTGTCACCCAACAAATGACCATGCATTATATTTTCTTGCAGGTGCGCTCCTTAGTATCCTCGTGGTACTAAGATGAACCAAACTTAGGATAGAGACTAGCCAAAAACCCTACATGCGTGAGTTGGAAGTTTGGATGATGCACGTATGTGCTACGTACTTATTATTGTACAAATGTCATGCTAACCATGAATCTTGATGCAGACACTCGAACACACACACACACACACATGTTAACATAGTATTTTCTCATTACCATGATACCAAATTAGTGTCATATACACTTAGGATTAGTTGTCACTTGAAGATCGTGCCTTCCTAAGATAACATGAATCATGTAACATCACTTATCCCTTTTTAGCGAGATGTCCACTTGACATCCGGCTATTAGTCCGTACAGGGCAAACATACCTTTCTTTTACTATGTGATGTTCACTTGACATCTGACACTCAGCCCAGAAGGGGCAATAACATATTCCACACATTACTTATGAGATGTCCACTCGTCGTCCAACTCATAGCCCACACAAGGCAATCACATATACTACATAGCTCAAATGGGGTAAATACCTACCCAAACCTTTTTTCCTACATCACGTGATGTCCCTGCTAACATCTGAACCTAAGCCCACATGGGGCTAACTTATTTCAAAAACCTTACCAAATCTTCAAGGATATACGCTTAATACCTTAACCATTCGCCCACACGAGGTAATGATTCATACATCACCACATACCCTTAAATACGATGACCACATTGGCATCTGAAACTCCACCCTAATTGGGCAACATAACTAAATCATTCAATAGCTACATACGGTAGTTATTTAAATTTTATTTTATTCCATCAGGGTATGTCGCACTGCTTACACAAAATAATTTTGACCTCAAACTATTGACCTATTACCACATGGTAATTTGGTTACTTCATATAAACCATTCACATTACTATCTCACGTAAACATTGCACAGATCTCAAATTCATCCCCAAGGGTTGGGTTTTCATTTTCACCTATTTTACTTAACGACTAACCTGTTTATTTCAAATGGATTAACAAACATATTATTCATCTCACATCATGGCATGCTAACCCCTTGTGAATGCAGCCATAACATTAAACATCTCTCTTATTTTTTGCATCACGAATCATGTCATGAATCCCTAATGCATGGTCTAATCTTGTACTTATGTATCGAAAGGGGGCTTGGAAAAGGCTTGCTCGCTGCCTGGTCTGCATTTCTCCAATCGTGGCCTATATGGAGGGGGTTCCTTACATTGACTCAATTGAGGACTCGGGTTCCGATTCAGATTCAGTTCAATGTATATCTTTCATGGCCAATCCACAAGAAGAAGTTGCGGGGGATGATCACCATATCCTTATGAGACAAAACTCTTAGCAGACATATCAGTCGTCGATGAGTGCTGAGATTGCAACTACCTTGAACACCTTTGCAAATAGCGAACAGCTAGCATCAATTATTAGCTAAAATGCCAGGAGAGCTCAAAATGTGGTGTCCTGCTTGAAGGTCACCCTTAACAACGACTGTCCAACTAGCAGGCTTGAAATAGGGGGACCTCCTACCTCGCATGCAGTGCACCCAAATCCTACAATCTTTTATCAGTTCGGGGAGGAAAAAGTCAGCTGAACTAGGCTCAGATTGGGCAGCCAAGATATAATTTTGCTAATCCTTCTTAGAATCAGTTCTACGTGAGATAATTTGTGTAGCCGACCTTCGTACTAGGGCCTTTCTACCAAGGAATGACCCAACATCCTATTCCTAGTTGGAGTATGTTAGTTGCCTCACAGTTCCAGGCACCTCAATGCCTAATTTTGTAGCATTTCCCCAAGGGCAATGTAACTCTTATCCAAGCGTAGGGAACGCCATCCTCCAACAACCAGGATTGGAGGAATTATGGCAATAGTTCTTGGTCACTTATGACAGCCATATCATGAACCCATACTCGGCACAATCGATAATCGGGGATGATGACAACTTGCTCCCAAACTTTGCAAGGCCATAGTTTGAAAAGTATGTGGGATCTGGCCACCCGCGTGCTCACCTAACATATTACCAAACGGTGATGAGGGTATTAAGGTCAGCGAATGGATGATGGCTAAGCTCTTTGTCATCACCTTAGGCCACCCAGTAAATGAATGGTATAGCCACCTTCCACTAGACATAGCT
Organism: Euphorbia schlechtendalii; assembly: GCA_949673415.1. Lineage (NCBI taxonomy): Eukaryota > Viridiplantae > Streptophyta > Magnoliopsida > Malpighiales > Euphorbiaceae > Euphorbia > Euphorbia schlechtendalii. The sequence goes on along the minus strand of CATIWQ010929078.1, from coordinate 26,008 downwards.
ACTGATTGGAATAGCCTTGTTCAGGCTATGATGGGGCATTATATTTCAACACTCAAATGGAAACCACGATGCAACATCTGGAGGCTATAAGGCAAGAGTAGGGTGAGAGCTTCAAATCTTACTATGCGCATTGGATGGCCACATAGGTTAGGTTTTGGGCTCGCTTAATTCTACCAGAGATGATAACTAAGCTTTTGGATGGTGCACTGCCATCATACAAGAACAAGTTTGGGTCAGACATCTTTTCGAGCTATCAAGAAGTGTTTGAGAAGGTGGATAAGATGGAGCACTTTTAATCCATGGACACATCCGGGGGGCACTAGTATCGAAAGATAACCAATGGATGATGATGTAATAAATTAGCTTTTAGCTACTTTGCCCACAAGGCTTTCGAATTTTTAAATAAATAGAACTTTGTTTATTTGCTTGATATTATATTGGTGACATCACTTATTCTCATAAACATATACATAATGTTTTTAGCACATGTGACACATCATGTCATGAAATTAATTTGGGTATAAATGGATTCCACACAATTACAATAAAGTCAAATGATTTGTCTCTTGAGAGAAAGTGAGAGATAAACACATGTACTTAGATGATGGGTGATAGCATTTGCTTCATTCTACAAAGATGTAAGATTGACAGATGGATCACCAAGCATGGAACATCCACCGACTAATAAATCAGTCAAACAAAGATCAAAATGATCAAAGCCAGAATAAGAACACAATGTCAACAAAGAAAATTGAGGTCAAACAACCCGCACAATGTTAAAGAACACAAAGAAGGAGTCAGATCGTTGAACACGTCAACAACTTCATCACATAGCCCACCAATACTTATGAGCCAATCACTACATTGTGGAAGGAACATCATTGAACAAAAATCATTCACCATTGATAGAATTAAGCTATCAGATATGATCTCTGACATATCACTTATCGTTGGAGAACAATTGAACTCAAAAGGAAATGCTGATGATCAAGATTCATAATCGAATACACCTCAAGCTAGCGAAGCAGTATGAAAACCAAACAATTGATCAGAAATGCTAAATGAGACAACAATTGAAGTCGTGGACATGGATGGCGGTTGATCTATCAAATCAACCAAATCTTGCACAATTTCTATCACGCATATGTGAAAGAAATAAATTGGTAAAAAGAAGTACCAATAAAAAATAAATTAGCCAGTTAATTAACACTCTGTTAGTTGAGCAAAAATTAAGGCCTCTTTTCAAAATAGAAAAAAAACAGTCCGTTGAGCTAAAAACCTAGAAAAGGTAGCTTAGGCAAAACTTAGGACATCGAGAGAACCACATTGGTTAGAAAACTTAAGAGGGCTAATCAATGGTAAAAGTCAAATCATTTGAACATTATACCCATGTTAAGTGTTGGTTAATCAAGAAAGTAATTGAACATGCATAGGTTGCAAGGCGAAAATAAAAAACTTATAATTAACTTGAGGATCTCTTGGGCATGCCATGATTGTTATAATCTAGGTTAAAATGTTCCATAGATGCTTTTAGGTTTATAAAACATATAAAGAAACCTAGCATCTAAATATTAAAGCATTACCAGTTGATGCGTGCTTGATCTCTCTTTTGGTTGCAGCGTTCCCTTTCGAGCAATTTTGATAGCACAAGCTTCCAAACTATGAGAGCCTCTTTGACTTGATCCACATGGATCTTCACCGACCAAAACCTTGAAGAGGTAGAATCCGTTGATTAATAGAAGTTGCTAGACTACTTCTAAATCAACCCGAAAATCCCAAATAGAAAACTCACTTAAACTTTGAGCCTTCTAAAAGAACTCATCAATTTGTTTGGAGAAACTCGTAGAGGATCTCACACAACAAAAGAAGAGGAGAGTAGAAATCAGAGAGAGTATAAGCTCAAAGCTTTTTGGTGTGTGTTAATAATGAGAGGCTAGAAGCCTATTTATAGGGAAAAAGGAGGAGTGTTAGACTCCCCCTCTAACTCTGCATGGGATAAGATAAATCCTATCCCATGCAAGCGGGTCAACTGAGCGAGTAGGGTAACCCGTGGGCTGACCCGCGAGTTTCATGAGGGAAGCCATCTTGCCTCATTAGCCGCAAGCCCATGTTTGCGGCCCACGCTGCAGGCTTATGGTTGCAAGCCCACGTAAGTGGTGCCATGAGCAGTGCTAGCATGTGGGCTTGCCCTGCGCGTTAGCGGCTCCTGAGATTTTCAGCTCGGGGGCCGTCGCTCGGGCCCCACCTCGAATAACCTGTGTTCTTTTCGTGGCCCACTTGTAACCAAAAAAATCCCTTTCTCACTTAGACTATCTTTTCCCTATCTTTTCATTATTTCTCTGAATTATTAATTTGGTTAAACCAATTAATAATTCCTATCATTGATTTCAAAACTTGTATTTTAGTATAGACTAAGTCTATAGATTCTTTACATGGTTTGATAAAGACACAATGTGTGTGACCTCATAGGATCCCAAAGTATAGAGCCACTAGAGGTTAACCTAAACTTGGCTTCCTATCCGAGAACCTTTAGACTCAGTGTTCCAGACTGTTATGGAACCCCATAGCTCTAGACAATCAAATGGGCTTTCTAGCAAAGGCGTATGTTCCCCTGATACTTGGAATATCAAGTGCCTATGACTTGATCAAATTCTGTAGTAGTAACTGGTACAATACACTCCTTCCATCAATTTAAGTACCATTAAGCTTATTGAGCTCGGATTAAGTTTCAGCTCATTTAAGTACCATGCGGTTTTGTATCTTGATTGACTAGAAACTCGTTCCATCAATCGTATACTCTGATCAGAGGTTTATGAGTGTGTCACTTCAATAAGGGGCCCTAAGGTACATCTCCATTATATTACTATATCATAAGCGATGGATCGCATCTTGACTACGCAACTTACCAACATGTGATCATCGATATACCCGTAATCACCCGTGTCATCCTGATCGCCAGGGTATGAATAAATGACCCAAAGTATAACAACTCCTACATAAGGTAACCGATATCTCAGGTTTGAGGATACTCGTACTGCTACTACAATAAGATATGACACCAACACATGGATATAGTTATTTCCAAGTGTTTGTCTTATGGCGGTCTCCAATGTATTACCCGAAAACATTCATGTGTTAACTCAAGGTACCACCTTTAGCTCGTGAGATTGATCGCTTGGAACTAATCCAAGGAGTAAGCCTACGCATGCTAGTCTATCCACTCTATTGATGTCCAGTCTTAATGGAACTATGACTAGGGATATTTAGACTATTCATAGTAACAAGTATGTTCAGTTCTCACTCCACATAGCTCCCACAATGTCCTTGCACTTTTACTTTATGAATTAGTCATGGACTTTGTTTCATCAATGTGCATATATACATATCCAAATATGTATGATACCGGTGAGATACTATTAAAAAGAATCATTGATAAGTAACAAAATGCCTTTGATTATTATTAATAATTCAAAACTGTTTGTACATTATAGCTAATAAAGACAGATCGCCTTATATTGCCTCTAGGGTATACATCATGTCAAACATGAAGTTCATCAATGAATTGTCATTTTTGCTGAATCTTTATGCATATGTTTATTTTGATTTCTAGCATGCCAATGGTAGAATATCACAAGTAAACATCCAAAAAAATAAAAATAAAAGAAAGAAAAATGAGTCTGTTGGATTGAAAACTTGAAAGGGAGGTCTAGGCAAAAATTAAGACAAGGTTCGATAGATTGAAAACCCGCAAGGGCAATCTATGTAGAAATTAGAAATAAAGAAATACAAAATTCATCATCTCCTCCTTGAAATGGTATGTGGCATTATATACCTCCAACACTTAAGGCAAATGGCTTCCAAGCGATCATCGCCAACACAATGCGGGGATTAACGATTCATCCAGACCCTCCACAAAATAGATCCAAGCTCTGAACTAGAATTTGATTTAATGAACCCATGGTCGTCACTTTGAGGAAGTCATGCATGGAATCCCCAACGAGACTAATCCTAGGGGTACCCATGCACTAGCACAAGAGAAGGCTCTTCAATGAATGAAGCCCAAAACGCCTGCAATAGACGGGCATACATCATATGATAAATATTGTTCATGAAGAAAATCATGCATAACATTCGCATCACGTCATTTACAAGTAAAGACGATGCCAAACCAAGGCAATACTATCCTAGTAAACTCCACCTCCACTTGAAGAATCTACAAACATCAAGAAAGATGACAGCCTACTCAAGCCTAAAGTCAACATTGCAACATCACAAAAGCCTCCGATAATAACGAAGCAGTTTTCGGGACATCCCCGAATTTCCATTAAACTCATTTATTCATCATGTTTTAATTTTTGATTGAAGGGGCAAAAATTTTTTCTTCGCATAAACTCAATCAAATAATTAAAACATTAATAATAAAATGTATAACATTACACTTCTTTTCTGATTTATCACAGGAAACAAGTCAACATCCTACTTAGGAAATTCAAAATACAACTAAAGAAGGAAATAGATATCTCGATGACTGAAGAAAGGAACAGTCTCATCCGCAACCGAAGAAAGAAAAGGTTAGATATCCCCCACCAGGATCGCCTTTGAAATAGATTCAGGCTCCATCATTCCAACAAACTCATAAGGGGCACACAATAATCACAGCTTAAGAAGGAAATGGTTGCCGACTATTACAAGGACGCTGCAGAAAGAAACAGTTGGCCTTCCCTCAAGGGGCATCAAACACTAAGGGATTCCGAAGAAAGAAATGGACAATCCCATGAGGACATGGTTCCACAAAAGGAAGGCCTACGTCATCACTAATCGAGGGCAAAGAAGTCACCAACCGCATCGGTCAGTTATATTGTCAATCCCTCCGCTCCATTTTGTGTGATCATACTAGTTATACAACCATCAATTATCACACGAGGGGTAGCTATGAGCACAAGATTTTGTACCAGCTCGTGTATTCAATGATGAAGGCTTTTCAGGATTTTTATCCTTGAATCACACGATTATCGATGATCCTGATATCTCTAAATGTTCCTTGTCACCAATTTATTTTAAGGACTTAAATTATTTTTTAAGACTTCAAAAATTAGATTTTGGTAAAAATTAATTTATTTATATTTTCAAAATACTAAAAATATATTTAAAAAAATAAAAAAATGAAAAAAAATAAAAAATACTAGAATTGCTAGAAAGTCTGGTGAGCCTTGCCAGAACTTTAACGAGGCTTGCCACACCAGAATATGTTTCCTTTTGGATTCTTGGGTTTTTTCACCTATAAATATTTCCAGAATTTTCAATATTAGAGGCCCGAAATTTTTAGAAAAAGTATGATTTTCTCAACAAGAACTACATCAAAAATATTTTCTTACATTCAGATCCAAAACATGTTTGGATTATGAACCTTAATCAATTTTCTTCCATCTCTTTTTCTTCACAATAATCCTAAGATATTCTCGGGTCTAAAATAAATTTTTTGGATAAATAAATGATTATTTTCCGCACAAACATAACTGAAAAAAGAACGAGGAACGCTCCTGGGGATCATACAGATGCGCCGAAGTGGATTCACACCAAAAGGGTGAGCTTCTAAGTTCCTAGAGCTGCTTATTTCGTGCTTCTTGTATTTTATTATTTTCTTTTATTGTACAAATGTTGTAATAAGTTCTTCATCATTAATTTCTTTTAATTTATGAAAATACATGTTAGAATACCCCACAAAGAGAATAAAAATTATTCCCAGATAACAGGTCTCACTTCTTACCATGCAAGCACTTTCACTAATAAAAATGACCAACATATTTGTAAATAAAATGAATCTTTTTATTTCTAAACAACAATTTTAAACTGTCGATGTTTTAATTAGGCCACATGGGGCCTTCTCAAAATTAAATCGAGCATACGTGAAAATATTATACTATATCTTGTGCTAACCGTTGTGGATGTAGGTTAGATATATGTTTAGGATTTTATTTTTTCTTCGGGTATCGCAATTTCAATTATTTTTTTGAGAAATGTAATTAATAGATTGGGCAGGCGGTTGCATCCCCCAAGGTTATGTAATCTTTAATCTTTACTTTTCCCCATTTATTTACTGCTTTATGTATGGATTTATCGCTTTCCAAATATGTGTGAATCATACATTATAAACTCGAAAATGACATAAGTGCGAATATGCACGATTAAGAAATACGGTTTTCTATAGATGTAATATAATGTGATCTAATAAGAAATAAGCAACTTATCTCGGACCCGAATCTCTGTGTCTTAGTGGGCCGTCGCCTAGACATTAAGCCTCACAGGACTTTAATTCTTGGAAGAGCTAATCCAGGTGGCGACTCTACAATAAGAGATGGTGGATTCGGGCTTGACTGTTCTAAAATGTTTTTGCTCTCCTAATCAAACCTTCCAAGTCCCCAACCCGGTTCTATTTTCATTTTCTACCTAAACACCCAGGTGGACCGCACCTCTCATCTCACCCACTCTCGGCCCATCACTCCGTGTCGTCCTCTCACAATTGTTCATTTATATGATATCACTGAGACTAAGTTTGAGCAAAATCTTAATCTAGTTATCACATCAGTTTCCATAATAGGAATTTAAACCTAAGTCATGCATAACATACTTTAATCAATAAATAGAAAATCTTATTTCAATACATTATCATCAATCATGCATAGCATAAGGAAGGCTTTGATACCACTATTGGTGAATTAAATAGTTAATGAACATGCAAACTTGCTTGATAGAATTTCAAAACTTAAGATTAACCCTAAAGGATCTCCTAAGCATGGCATGACTTACATAATCTCAATTGAAACATTCCATAGATGATTATAGTTTTATAAAACTTAATAAAAGAAAAAAGATCAAGCATCTAAGATTAGAGCATTACCAATTGATGCGTGCCTTCTCCTTTGGCATGACAATCCCTTAGAACAATCGGATAGCACTCTTGTGAGTGAACGATACGGATGCGATTGGCAAGAGTGTGCTAAGATGAGAGGTGCTATCAACTGGGGTGTTTTTGTGAAAATAAAATATCAAGTTAGGGACCTTAAAGGTTTAAAGAGAAAATGAAATCGATTTGGATTGGTCAAAACCTGATATTGCTATCTTGTAGTTTAGAGTCGCCACCTAGATTAGCTCTTCTAGATATTAAAGTCCTACGAGACTTAACTTCCAAGGATGGCCCAATAAGACACAGAGATTCGGCTTTGGGATAAGTTGCTTACTTCTTATTGGATCGCATTAAATTACATCTACAAAAAATCGTATTTCTTAATTGTGCATATTCAAACTTATGTCATTTTCATTTTTATGATATGATTTATCACATGTGGAAAGAAATAAATACACACATAATGCAATAAATAAATGTGGAAAAATAAATTAGTAAATTACAAAACCTTGAGGGATGCAACCACCCGCCAAATATATAAATTACATTATTTAAATTTGCAATACTCGAAGGAAAAGTAAATTCGTAGGCATACATCTTACCTAATCTACATGCATCCATAAAGGTTAGCACTGGGGATATAACACGGAGCAAATATTTACATGTATACTCGATTTAGTTTTGAGGAGGCCCATGTGGCCTAATTAAAATATCGGAAGTAAACATTCTTATTTCAGGAGAAAAAAATTCATTTTATTTACAAGTATGTTGCTAATTTTTATTTAGTGAAAATGATAACATGGCAAAAGGTGAGGTCTGTTATCCGGAAATAATTTTAATTCTCTTCGTGGGGGTATTTTAACATGTATTGAAGAATCTTCACAATTTAAATAAATTAAAAGAATAAATAAAAGTATAAAATAAAGCTACATAATAAAATAAATAAAATGACAATTAAATATATTAAATAAAAAGATTTAATAAAATTAAATTTAAACAATAAAAGGAAAAAATATATCTAGGTTGATGATGAAAATCGAGTCATTCTAAGAATTTTGGAGAAAAGAAAATAAATAACGTAATACAAGAGACATGAAAAAGCAGATCTAGGAACTTAGAGGCTTACCCTTTTGTTGCGAATCCACATCGACAAATCTGCTTGATTTCCGAGAGTGCTCCTCATTCTTTTTGGTTTGATTGGTGTGTGAAAATATTTTATTTTATTTTAAAAATAATTAGACTCGGACTCTAAACTTGTTTTAGGTTCGAGAATATTTGAAGATTTTTGAGAAAGAGATGAAAGAAATTGATTTAAAAATAATTAGATTTAAAAAAAAGAATAAAAATCATTGTCAAAAAGTTAGAATTATTTCTTACTCTTTTGCAGAGAAAATCTGATCATTCATCGAGAAAAGAAATGTTCTTTTTAAAAATTTCTTATCCCCTTCCATTCACTGAAAATTCTCTTTATTCATAAGGGGGAAATCAGAATTTAGCACTTCACTGGTAAAGCCTCAGTATCACCGACGAAAGCCATGCTGGCAGAGCCAACAATGCACTGGCTTGGCTAGCAACTGCTGACAAAGCTAGCATAGCTAGTAACCTTTACTAGCTTCGCCAACGAGGCCCTCGTTGGTTAAGCCAGCGAAGTTTTTGCTGGCTTAGCCAACGAAGCCTCTGCTGTTGCCGGGATGAAAACTTTTTTTCTTTTTCCTTTTTTTATTATTATCTTTATGTTATTTATTTTTTCAATTAATTAATTTAAACTCTTTTAAGTGTTTAATTAATAATTTTGTTCTGAATCCTTAAATATTTATTCAAGTTCTTAAATATTCATTCAAGCTTTTTAAGTATTTACTTAAGGCTTATAAATAATTTTATGGTATTAAATATTTATTTAGGCCCCAAAATATTATTTGATGATCAAGAGAGCTCCCATTTAAAGATCATCGGATAGTTAAAAATTGTGTGATTCAAGGATTAAATCTAGAAAGGCCATCATCATCGATCTCACGAGCTGGTATAAAATCTTACGCTCACAACTCTGTTAGCACAAGCCTCCAAATCAGGATGACATCTATGACTAGTTCACAAGGACCCAACCGACCAAAACCTCACGTAGAGAGAGAAATCATCAGTTAACAAGCAACTACTAGACCGCTCGTAGACTAATCCGAAAATATAACTAAGAAGGCTCTTTTCTAAATAGGATTAATCCTTCAAAACAATTCTTGCTAAAGCAGTGAAACTTGTGGAGAATCTCGCAAAAAACTCGTGAAGAAAAGGAGTCAAAACACATGAACAGGCTAAGCTGAAGTGAGAAATAAAGGAGGGGAAGGAGGCTATTCATAGACCAAGGGGAGCAAAAATTCTCCCCTTCTAACCCATGTTGGATTGGTTATTTTTCACCAATCCTATGAGCAGGCTGCTAGCCAGGGCCCTTTTTCGTGAGAAACTCATGGAGCAGAGTGACGTGTAAGGCAAGCCCAGTGTAGGCTTGCCTTGCCTATAGCGTGGGCTTGCAAGAAATCTCACAAGATCACCTGCAACATGGACTTGCGAGATTTCTCGCAAGCCCACTTGCAGCAGGCCTCGCGGGCCTCCATGAGTGCTACTGTCGTATTGCCTACTTGCGGGCTTTCCTGCAAGTGCTGCCAAGTAATGCTTATAAGCCCGTGAGGGCAGGATTGCCTCACGGGCCCTTATTAGATTTCTCATAAGGCTTACTTGTGGTATTCGGGCTCGGTTAAACCCTTCCCTTCTTTCTTGGTGTATTAGTCTAACCAACATTGGTCAATCCAGAATGAGCTTGACTCTCCCTTATAATCTTGGTATAGGTCCCGTTTATATGTCCTTTATTGAGTCTGGTGAAGGCTAAAAGTGTGTGATCTCATAGGATCCTAAAGTATAGAAACGCTATAGGTTAACTAAAACATAGCTAACCATTCAGACACCTTTAGGCTCAGTTTTCTAGATTGATATGGAATCTGATAACTCTAGATGATCAAATGGGCTTTCTAGCGAAGGCGTATGATCCCCTGATACTCTAAATGTCATGTGCCTATGATTTGATCTAGTTTTGCGATAGTAACTAATAGAATACACTCCTTCCATCAGGTTAAGTACTGACCAATTTGTTGAGCTCGGATTAAGTGTTGGCTCATGTAATAGCCATAGCTATCCTCGAATTAGGCTTCTTCACGATGAACACCACTCACCTTTATGCATTGAGATTGACTAAAAGCCCATTCTATCAATCTCATACTCTGATTAGAGGTTTATGAGTGTGTCACTTCATCAAGAGACCTTGATGTACAACTCCTATTATATCACTATATTAGGAGCAATGGATCCCATCTTGACTACTTAGCATACCAATGAGCAATCATCACTAAACTTGTAATCACCCGTATAATCCTGATAACTTAAATATGAATAAGTATGATCCCTTGATACTCAGAACATCACGTGCTTGGGGCTTGATCTAGTTCTGCGATAATAACCAATATCATACACTCCTTCTAATAAGTTAAGTACCATCCAACTTATTGAGCTCGGATTAAGTGTTAGCTCATGTAATAGTAGTAGCTATCATTCAATTTAGACTTGTTCACGAAGAACACCACTCATAATAATGCATCAACATTGAGTAAAAACCTGTTATATAAATCTTATACTCTGATTAGAGGTTCATGAGTGTGTTACTTCAACTAGAGGCCTTAAGGTACAACTCCCATTATATCACTATATCAAGAGCGATGGATCCCATCTTAACTACTCGACTTACTAAAGAGTGATCATCACTATAGCTGTAATCACTAGTATAATCCTAATCGCCAAGTTTTGAATAAGTATGACCCAAAGTTATTTTTGAGTGTCTATCTTATAGCGATCTTCAATGTAATTACCCAAATACATTCATGTGTTAGCTCAAGGTACCACCTTCAACTCGTGAAATCGGCTGCTTGGATCAAATCCAAGGAGTGATCCTACACATGCTAGTCTGTCTACTCCATTTATGTCCAATCGTAATGAAACTATTACTAGGGATATTTATACTGTTCATAGTAACACGTGTGTGCAGTTCTCACACCACATAGCTCCCACTATGTTCTCGCATAATAGTCATGGACTTTATCTTATCAATGAACATATACATGTACATAATAGAATATATATAATACTAGCGATATACAAAATTTAGAAATAATTATCGATAAATAACAAAGATGCCTTATTATTGATACTGATAATTTGAAACTATTTGTACATTATAAACTAATAAAGATGTATCCCCATAATTACCTCTAGGGCAATTTTACTTATTTAACAAGTGCCTAGGGGATACTTAAATTAGTATTCTTAGAAACCAAGTGAAGTTGAGGGATGAGCTTGGGGAAAACTGGTTAAGAAACCTTACATCTTTGTGCTTAATCAAGTTTGTTTAATCTTTTAGGAGAAGAACTTTACACTTCTTGTAGGTAGGTGATGGTTGTGGTTTTTCTTATTGTTTATAGATTACCTTTATTTATTTGCTTTTATTTTCTTCATTTTAATCAAACAACCAAAATTCTCTAAAGTAAAGAAGACTTTCTGAAATAGTCTACCAGGGAAGCCTTGAACTAATTTACATTGCTCCTTGAGGTATATGACACTTATTCTTGCCACTCTATAACTTAACCCTAGTATACGTGCTGGGCATTCCTTTTAGGCACAACAATGAGAATTATCTTCTTGCTTTCTTTATTTTTCTTTTGATTTTTTTTTGTTTTAAATTTTTAGGATTTAGTCTTTTTACTTTGAATTCTATTATTTTGCACTCTCATTGTAAAAATTTAAATTTCTTCTTGTAAATAATGATAAAAATTAGAGAAAAATTAGTCTTTCAATTCCAATGTTCTCTCTTTACTTTCCACAATGACCGGCTTTGTACTCTAACCTGTTACATAGAAAGGATGAAACACAAAGAAGAGAGATACCTTCACAATGACTAATTAAACAAGAAGGATTGAGTTAACTAACCTTACTCAGGGCCGTCTCGGAGATTCTCAGGGCCTTGAGAAAAAATTTGTAAATGGACCCTCATCGAATGAAAGTATGTATAATAAATTTCAACGACAAATTTAATATTTTGCCAATATTCATACACAAAAATTTTTTAATAAACTATGATAAATACATATTAGTATTGAGATTATAACATTATCTTTTGAAAAATATCTATCGAGTTATTATATTCAATATGTGACCCTATGTTTTACAAAAGAAATTAAAATCAGAAAATGAAATAAAATTGAATACAAGAATTGTTTGATTTTGAGAAAATAATTATATATTTAGCAAAAATCTGTTAAGTATTGAATTTGTTTAAACTAATTAGAAATTTAAAATAAACTTACATAAGAAATTACTAATGTTAAAATGTTCCAAGAGAAAGTAAAATAATAAATATAAAACTCTTAATAACGTTTATTTTTTAGAGAGTTGTAAAATAACACTTGTAGAAGATTATATATTTTTTAAAAAATATCGTAATAAAATCGATCATGAAAACTAACTTACTAGTTACAAATTTGTTGATTTATTTTAATAATCACTCTTTGATGTTAATCTTCATTAAATAATTAATTTTATTTGATTATAAAAAGTATTTAAATGCTAATATTGATTTTTTATGAAAATAAATACAATTAAGTTATAATTATAATTTTTAAAAGACTCTTTAATATAATTTTCCAGGAAACAAAGAATAAAATTCTTTAGTATAATAAAAGAAACTTTAACATATTTAAAAAATATTAGTTGAAGTATTGTTAATGAATTTGTTTAGTCTAATAGAGAAATGTGGCAACTGGGGTTCAAACCTGCGCTTTGGGGGAAGGGATGTGCGCTCCAACCATCTATACTAAATAACATTAATGTCATTTTTGTCATAGTTTATATGTATTTAAAAATTTCAATACTCGAATTATATCCGGAATAGAATTTTGAGGCCCCCAGGAAACTTAGGGCTTTGAACGGTCGCTCACCTTGCTCCTCCTAATGGTCGGACCTGACCTTTCTTGGAATTGAGAGCTATTTTAACTTTTTAGCAAAGTTTGATCTAGTGATTGAATTCTGAAAGTAACTTTGTAAGATTTAAGTCCCTATGAATGTCTAAGAGACTTAAATATTTATCTTGCATTTAGACTTGGTTTATTTTAGCAAGGTCTCCGTATCTTTGGACCTTCACCGAGACCTTAAATCGTTATTTTCAATAAACTTGGTTGTTTATTAACTTGCTTTATTTTCTATTTTGTTTGAGTCTTAGAAGAAATATCATTGTTCGGTTAGCAGCCGGGTGATGGCTCTTTCATAAGTGCATTTTAGTATAAAGAGTTTTGACTTGGCTCACAGCTAGGTGAAGTCTCTTTCATAAGGCCAAAGAAAAGGAGCATTGTTTGGCTACCAACTAGGCAATGACTGTTTAATAGGAAAAAAAATTCAAAATTAAAAAAATAGAAAAAAAAAATTTTTAAAAATGAAAAAAAGTAAAAAAAAAGAAAAAAAATGTTGTTAGTCTCTTTATTTATTTTCATTTTTTTGTTATGTGTCTAAGGATCCCACCAAGCGAAAAGATCAACTTAAAAAAGGTAATTGTGAAGTTTTCCTTTAAATACTTGCTCCCTATTATAAATTAAACCAAGTAATTCTTGGGTTTTCGAACAAGGTCTTTATGCTTTCTTAAAGATATTCTTTCATTGGACTTTTGCTGCTTAATTAGAAACTCTGCCATGATCTTGGTGAAAGATCTCAATCTCTTTCTTCCTGATCTTTGTATTCATACTTAAGGGCAAGCATGGAATAAGAGCGGTGAGATTTGATAGGTTGTAAATTCAACATATTTTTATGCTTAATTTTATATTTATGAGCATGTTTTGGTCATTATGAGCTTTGTTACTATTATTTTTTGTCAATTTAGGATTTTTAGGTGATTTGGAGAAAAGTTAATAAGAACAGCAAAACTAGTACTTCATCGAGATCCCATTCTGTCCACCGAGAGTAATAGTGAGTCTTGGTGATTTCTCCAAATTCCAAAATCTTCCTGAATGTCAAAGATACATATGGTTGGAATATAAGATCAAAAAAGTGAAAAAAAGAATCAATAGTTTGGAAAAAAGTCTATTTCTAAGGAGTTTTGATCAATAAAAGGAATTACTTTCCTTCACAAACTCTATCATGATGAAAGGATAAAACTTCACATTTTTTTATCTTCAAGTGAAAGATTAAAGGACAATACCAAAAAAGGAACAAACACTATCAAATGCTAAGACTAGGAAGCAACTAGATTCTACCAAACCACTATAAAATGCGACCAATTTCACAAGAAAAAATGTCCAGTCTAGTCAACTTCAGTCCAGATTTTACTTTTGAGTTAAATTTATATTTATTTTTAGTTTTGTTTTGCGATTCTTCTAAGAATTAATATTTTTTCTTTTTGTTTTACTTTAGTTTTCAATTGCTTAATTTTTCCAAACACTTTTCTGTTTGATTTAATTCAAGCTTTGCAATTTATTTCATAAGTTCTTTAATATATTTGCATATTTACATTCAAGTCTCTTCACTTTTTATTGTGTTTTATCCCAGTCATGTCTAGCTAATTTCCAAGTGACTTGACCAAATCAGGGTCAAGACTATGTTTGATTAGTGTGAGTACCAAACATCAATACAACAATTCGCATGGTGACTTATTTGTTGATCTCGGTATCTATTTTATTGAATCCTCAATCTTGTCTATGGTCTTATCAGCCATAAGGTAGTCTTTTGACTTATTATTATCTTTAACTTTTGCATCCATAATCATGGCTAAGAAGGAGTAAGTAACATCAGTCTCTCCATCATCACCAGACTAGAGATACAACAATCTAATGCCTATTGGGAGTCTCACTACCTGTCGGTTAGGATTTAGGCTTTTCTAATATTATTACTTTTTTTCATTGAGCTCTTTAGCACGACATCAAGAGTAATATTGAGTGAGAAGGTGGTTGTTGTGAAGCACAATCCCCATACTAAGTAAGGAAGAGTTGTGAATGTTGTACGATGCCAAACACTAATGAACTGAACCTAAATCCCAATGTAGTTTATCCCTTATATAGCAACCACTATTTTACATGGTTTCCCCTAAATTGGTTGGGTCGGTCTTTTATTAACTATTTAACTTGCTATTTTTGTTTTCAAACCCACAAAATCTTGGAAAGAATAATGAATCTTGTCACTCTAGTCGTTCAAATTAAGAATTACTTAGAAATTACCATTCCCTAAGGAATCAACCCCAATTTATTGCTAATTATAAGTTACTTTTTATGTAGGGATTATTATTTGTGGTCTCGATAGCTATCATGCACTGTCTTTTATCATAAATCTAGATACAAACATTATTATCGGATCATGTACAACATGCTTTCTCTTTACATGTATTTGACCATGAGACTAGGTGAGGTTATGGTTTAACTAAACTAGGTTAGTTATCCATATTATTATAGCTAACACTAGATTGGAGACACATTTGAGGAGACATACTCTTTGGTATGTACGTCTCGAGAATGAGACTCAAATGAATTAACAATTGCATAGGTTGCTAATGGACAAGTTCTAACAATGGCTATCTAATGAAGCTTGATCCATTATAGTGGGAATTACCTTTTATGAGTTATGGATGCTACCTACTAAGAAGAATCATTAAATCATATTTCTTAATTTTAGTAGAAAGGGCTATTGAATGTCAATTAAAGTAGTAGGAAAATTTGTTTAATTAACGATGTTATATTAAATGCATGTACATATACTAATGTTTAAACAATTTCTTTTCTTATTTTTAGTTTGCATATTTTACTTCCACCATAAATATTCATGTTAATGACTATATTTTATACTAGATTTAGCTTCAAGGGTTTTGTTAAGAAATGTGGGGATAGTCCTTAAATCTTATCTCTTGGCCCATATAGTGTATGAGCCTAACACTAAAAAACATGAAGAAATTAATTCTACCCGGAGTAGGAATGTGTGAATTATATGAAGGAAACATGGATACAATACCTTAAAGGTTGTTAAGGTCCATGTTACTTTATATTAGTAGCTTGAAGGAAACAAGATAAATATCAAGTTAGATGTAAGGATCCATGGTACCTTAGCATTGGTGGCATAATGAATTCATGGACTTGAAAGTCTATGTCTTTACATATTAGACAAAGATTATTCATGATGGAAAATCTGAACATGTTTTAATTGCCTTCCTAAGAATTGTAAGTGGGTACATGTTGTAAGTAGGTATAGGTTGTGTAGTACAAAAGCAAGGAAGGGAGAAGTTAAGAGAAAGCAGAAGGATATTGAGAACTTTGTTTTGAAAACAAAGTAATTGTTTCAATATGGGATGTTGGAAGCAAAATATTCATTTTAATATAAGATTGAAAGGCTTTTGTCTCATATCATGAGAAGATAAGGTCTTAGAAATTTCCACTTTAAAAGGTTTTAATTGAGAATGTTCTACATCTCTTGGGATATAAAATAAGTTTGGTTACTAGATGTGTGAACCACATATATATACAAAGGTATAGGTATTGAGGAAGTAGAATATAGGAAAAAGGAGAGTTGTAACTATGGGATATCATTAGATTTTGGTAGCTACTATTGATGAAGGAATTTAAATTCCCCATTTTGATAGTTTTATATTAAGAATAAAATTATTGTTATACTTCTATGAATTTTCTTTCCTACTTTACAACAAATAGAGTTGATTCTAATTTGATATAAGATATTATCAAAGTTCATGAAAAATATTCTATATATAGTATGATGGAATACATTTTGTGATTAAAAAAAACATGTTCTCAATATAAACCATGCTAAGAGAGTTAGATAATTAGAAATCTAAATACTTATGGCAATGTCCTTTAAGCCACATAAATGAAACCCACTTAACTAAATTACACAAAGGTGTTGATTTAGGTCCAATGGATTGGGAATCCTATGGTGCATGAAAACCTTGTTTAAAAGGTAAAATGATAATGAAACCTTTCAAATGTAAGAGTTAATGTGTAACAAGTACATTGAAAACAATACACTCTAATTTATGTGGCTCAATGAGTGTAAGGGTATTAGGAGGTTTCGGCTACTTCATAAAATTTATCAATGATTACTCACAATATGGTTATGTACCTTATGAGGTACAAGTCTGAAAGTTTTGATAAATTCAAAGAGTATAGAACAGAAGTAGAGAAATAACTTGGAAAG
Organism: Euphorbia schlechtendalii; assembly: GCA_949673415.1. NCBI lineage: Eukaryota > Viridiplantae > Streptophyta > Magnoliopsida > Malpighiales > Euphorbiaceae > Euphorbia > Euphorbia schlechtendalii. The sequence continues at coordinate 8,835 of CATIWQ010929078.1, read as the reverse complement.
AGTATCACGACTCTTCAATCAGATCAAGGTGATGAATGCTTAGGCTATAAGTTTTGGGATTATCTAAGAGATAATGAAATTTTATCCCAATGGAAACCTCTTTATGCATCCCAACATAATGGAGTGTCTAAAAGGAGGAATCGAACCCCACCCTACTCGATATGGTCTGGTTCATGATGAGCCAACTAAAATTCAACAAATCCTTTTAGGTTTATGCACTTGAGAGCATAGTCTATATATTAAGTTTATTGCCCTCACAATAAGTTGATCAAACATCAAACGAAAGATGGTATGGTAAGAGATGATAAGTGTATAATTACACTTATTATCATGATAATTTTACTTATAAAACGATATGGTTTTGTTTCATTTTATACTTCATATAAAAGATTTCACATGGTATGTAGTTGTTTTTTATGCAAATGCAAAAACTTGGTGAATCTTGGGAGTTAAATGATCAAAAGTCGAATTCTATGTAAAAAGAGTGAAAAAGATGCAAAAAGATGTGTAGAACATAAGGATTGGCTTAGGATCGGATTTGTCAAAGATTGGCAAAGTTGCAAAGAAAAAACATGAAGAAAAAGACATGTCAAGATTGTGACACCCATTCGCGGTTGTGACTTGTTACTCTTCATAAGCAGAAAGTTACAAATCATTATTCATGATCACGACATGTGATTCACACTCGCAACTTGTGATGGTTATTGGTTATCTATTTTCAGCTACCAACCGCAAGATAATAACGATCAACCTCCATCAACTGCCAACCGAAAAGACACCTTTTGGAAGTCAACCAATCATGAAAAGGTGCCTTTCCATTGTGGATGAGGATGAATCTTTGTATCCAATCATATTGAAGTGATGCAACCCTTCGCCAATGGACATGACTCTTCGTTTTGATAGATGCAACCCTTCGCACTCTATAAATAGGGTTCAAAACTCAACCATTTTTGTAGGTGACATACATGGTATGGCATGAGTAGTAGGCATTGAATGATAGTATGCGTGCATAGATAGAGAGTGAAAATATCTAGATTTCACTACGTTCAAAGTCTTATTGAGAAAAATATATAAGTGATTCGATTCTTATTTCGATCACTATATTTCTACACAAACTCGAGTGTTTGTTGTATGAGTGTAATTGCAAAGCACTCATTAATAAAAGTTTTTGTTCTTCAACATTCTTTTATTCTATATTCACAAAGAATAGCATCCTAGCGGAGGTTCTGTACGAGTCAAGACCAAATTCAAAGTAGAAGCAGGAATTGCTTGAGTTGACAAATCCCATTAAAGAATTGATATGGTTTGATCAACTTTAGCTTTCACTTGCATACCTTACAACTTTACTTTGTTTTCTACTTATACTTTCTATTTCAAAGTTTATAATATGTCTATGTGTCATAACGAGTATTTTGTATTACGTCATTTATATTAATCAAGTTATATGTTTTCGAGTTAACTTTATGAGTGATTTCGGGGTTAACAAGATTGTGTATAGTCACTGGATCTATGATTCTAACGCTATTTACTGAGCCAATATTTTTGGAATGGTAACTTGCTAAATATGGCTATGTGAGAGTGACCCGTACTAAGTATAGTATTATTTTTATCTAGGTTCTTATAAGTGTTACAAATCGTTTACCCTATATTTGGAAATGTCATCTCATGTGTTGCTCTACGATGAATTCTTGAATATTAGGGCATCTAGAATCGTATTTGTTGAAGTTATTTAGTGTATGAAATATTCTTAATGATTTTGCATGTTTTTCTCTACTAAACTTGTTCTTAGGAAATATCTATATATTTTAAATTTTCTCTAGTCTGTTCATACATCTATCTATTCATCCGTCTATCATCCAAACCCTCTAATCAAATTATCTACTTTTGTTTGTTCCGTAACTCTAGTTGGTCTTTAGAATCGAATTCCTTCCCTGTGGGATTGATATCTTTTAAAACTACATCGAAACTATATACTTGCAGTGATCACCATTTTTCTATTTGATAAGTGGTATTGACAACACCTGTTTGTATTTTGAACTTTTATCATATAAGTAGAAAAGTGGGGAATAAGGTTTTTGGCACCGTTACCTAATTTAAGCGTATCAGAACAAGTATAGTCAAAATCTTATGATAAAGAGACCCTCTATTTCTCATATGAGAGTTTGAGGACGTCCTACCTATGTGAAAAGTACTAGTTCAGATAAGCTAGGTTCTCAGTCTTAAAGGTGTTTTTTTATAGGTGTCCCTAGGGAGACTATTTGTTATATCATTTATAATCCTAAGGATCGAAAGGTACCTATTTCTAGGAATTCTTTATTTTTTTGAGAAGGAATACATGCTTGCAGAAGCTAGTGGGAGAAATCTTCATATCTCTTACACCGATTATATACAAACACACAATTGTAGATGTATCTTCAATACAATTTGTCAATATAAAAATAGAAATCATAAGTATACGATTGCGATATTATTTTAAAAGATATCGATCCGATGAGGTAACCAATGTCAAGTCAAGATTTATCATAGAAATAAGATAAGGGAATAGGGTTAAAATTAATAGAAAATGAGAAATTCCTCGAATGAAATAAACTCAGTATAGATAACACATTTATTCCTGTTCTAAATATTGTAAACTTTAAATACATGCACAAAATGTATAGAATAATACTTACGAATGTCTACTAGATTTATCTATACACATGTAATAAACCTATTATCAATGTTTATGCTTAATACAGATTTCTCTCATGTAAATTACATATGATGTCCCCACTCTAAATATCTTACACGTGCAAATCTAGTAGTTATATTTTGAGATGTCAAACATTTAAACCCACTTCTTAAAAGATTAAACACATGCAAATTAAGTTTATATATTAATGATTATAATAGAAGAAATTTATTTTCAATAGTTAGTCATAAGATAAACAGATTCACTTATAATTATATTTAGAAAAATGGTATAACATAAACAATATAAGAGCATAAAGTATAAGTACATATTGACATAAAGACAAAAAGGAACACAATCAAATTGTTCAAGAACTCCAATGTTCAAACCATATTCCAAGGGGTTGTAAATCCCATGCATTGTGATCTCTACTCAATTTGATTTTTGTTTGCATGAATCTTCTCTCTCGAGATAAGATTTTTTATAAATATAGAATATAATATGAAGAATAATGATTTTATTGATAAATGTTTTGCAAGTACACCCCAATAATAAACTAACAAGAATAAGTAAAAATCTGTAAAGAGAATGATTTCACTTTGAGTTTTTACTTATCTAACTATTAAAAATGATATACATGAAGAATTCTATGTCTCCTCTCTCATCATCCAGCTGAAATTCACCTATAAAAATGGGTGAAAAGTTGTGTTGTTTCATTTATTATTGGTTTGTGAAGAGGTGCCATTTTAGTTGGTATTTTTATCAGTTAAATGGCAGTTGAAATTATATAAGATGAAACAATCTATAGGTAGAAATTAGGTGTGTCGCGAGCATGATAATGTGTCGCGGCCATGACTTTTACAACTTAAACAAACTGTCTCTGGTCATTGTCACTCATGAGAGCGAGCTATGTGTCAAAAGCACGAACATTGCTTACTTCATGAATCTTTAGTCTTTGACTTAGCAAATTTTTAGGCTTTCTTCACTTGATCATTATTTGTCATCATATTATGTTATTTTTTCATCATTTTCTACACTTTTTGTTGTAAATCCCAAAACCAAGCAAATTCCATCTGTATTTCAACTTAAACCTATAATTTCAACAAAAACACTATGTGAAATCTTTTAAATGAAAGTATAAACACTTAGAAAGGTTATGTGAAAAGAAAGAAATATATACTAAAATAAGTGTTATTCTGATACTTATCAAGCAATCTTGACCTGGATGCTCAAGAGGGCTAAACAGATAATTAATTGATTGATCCTACAACCGTTATATAAGAAAGTGTGAGTGAGGAACAACCTATTATAACATCGATATAGCATAGGTCAGATAGAGCTCCAATCATTCATGAAAGATATGGATATCTCATCATTAATGATAGATATAATTTTTTATAGAAGATAAGGAGCCTAAGACCCTTAAGAAAGCAATGGATAGCTTAGTGTTTGATAAATGGTTAGCAGCCATGAAATCTGAGATGGACTCCATGTACGAATATCAATTCAGGAACTTGATTGATGCTCTAAGTGAGACTAGTTGCAGAGGATGAAAGTTAATTTTTAAGAAGAAAATTGACATGAATGGTCATGTAATTACCTATAAGGTAAGATAAGTGTATAATTACACTTATTATCTTGATATTTTTCTCATAAAATGATATGGTTTAGAGTCATTTTATACTTCATACAAAAGATTTCACGTGGTATGTAGTTGTTTTTGATGTAAGTGCAGAAACTAGGTGAATCTTGGGAGTGAAATGATTAAAGATGGAATTCTATACAAAAAGAGTGAAAAAGGTGCAAAAGGATGCATATAATGCAAGGAATTAGCTTAGGATTGAAGTTGTCAATGATCAATAAAAGTTGCAAAGAAGAATCATGAAGAAAAGCATAAGTCACAACCATGTCATGATTGTGATTCCTGCTCGTGATTGGCTAAATCACGCTTGTGACTATCAATCACGATCCCGGCTTATCATTCTTCACAAATAGTCAATTACCAACTTACATTCATGATCATGACATGTATGTCATGCTCGCGAATCGTGACGGGTTTGGTAAACTTTTCTCAACTTACAACCGCTGGATAAGAATGATCAATCACCATCAACTTCCATCAACTATCAGACGAAGAGACACCTTTTGGAGAAAATGTAGCCACGAAAAGGTGCCTACCCATTGAAGATAAGGATGAAATCTTGCACCCAATCACGTGAAGATGATGCAACCCTTTCCAATGGATATGACAATTCGTTTGGATAAATGCAACATTTCACACTTTATAAATAGAGGATCAAATCAACCAATTTCGTGGAATGGGAGGCATGAGAAGCGGCAAGAACATCATATGATAGATAGAGAATGAAAGTTATTTAGATTTCGCTAAGTTTAAAGTGTTAGAGAGAAAAAAGTATAAGTGATTCGATTCTTGTTTCAATCACTAGATTTCTCCACATATTCGAGCGATTGTTGTATGAGTGTAATTGCAAAGCACTTATCAATAAAAGTTTCTATTCTTCAACTTCCATATGTTCGATATTCACAAGGAATAGCGTCCTAACAGAGGTTTTGTACGAGTCAAGACCGAATTCAAAGTAGACGTAGGAATTGCGGGAATTGACGACTCCCATTAAAGAGTGGATACGGTTTGATCAACTTTAGTTTTCACTTGCATACCTTACAAGTTTACTTTGATTTCAACTTATACTTTCTAATTCGAAGTTTATGATATGTCTATGTGGTATAACTAGTATTTCATCTTGCGTCACTTATATTAATGAAATTATATGCTTTCAAGTTAACTTTAAGAGTAGTTTCAAGGTTAACAAGATTATGTATAATCACTGGATCTATGACTTTAACACTGTTTAGTGAGCCAGCATTTTTTGAGTGGTAACTTGCTAAATATGGTTATGTGAGAGCAACCCGTACTTAGCATAGTATTATTGTTGTCCATGTTTCTATAAGTGTCATAATACGTTTATCCAAGATTTAGAAAAGTCATTTATTATGTTGCTCTACAGTGAATTATAGGATATTTGGGTGTCTAGAACCGAGTTTATTGAAGTTATCTAGTGCGTAAAATATTCTTGATTATTTTGCATATTTTACTCTACTATACTTGTTCTTAGGGAATATCTATATGCTTTGCACCTTCTCTAGTCTATTCATTCATTTGTCCATTCATCAGTCTACCATTCAAAACTTTCAACTTATTTTATTTTCTTTTGTTCCGTAACTCTAGTTGATCCTTAGAACCGAATTCCTTCCTTGTGGGATCGATATCTTTTAAAACTACATCGCAAGTGTATACTTGCAGTTATCATCATTTTTCTATTTGATAAGCTGTACTGACAACACCTCTTCTTATTTAGAACTTTTATATTTTTAGTAGAAACGTGGCGAATAAGTTTTTGGCACCATTGCCGGGGAAGGCAAGTGCGTTCTAGAGATCAAATTGCCGGAGAATGGGCAATTATATTTTTGTGTCAATAGATTTATTTATTTTTAGTTTTTTTGGTTTTAAGTATTTATACTTTGTTATTAACATATTTTTCTTTCTTATTCATTGAGTTTTCTTTCTAGCGTGTGCATGCCAAGTACGCATAGTTCGGGAGAAAGTTTGGCGTCATTCGAATCAGAAATAGAACAATTTGGTAAGAGCAAAAAATAGATAAATAAGAGACAAAGAAAAAGGATGTTTGATGAAGAACAACAAAATGTTGACCAACCTCAACCAAGGCTCATGGATTATGTCATTTCGACCATCAACGGTAATAATCAAGGAATTTCTAGACCACCAATTAACACAATTCAGTTTGAAATTAAGCCAACATTGCTTCAAATGATTAGCAATAATGTGTGATATTATGGTCTACCCAATGAAAATGGGAATGCTCACATTGTAAACTTTTTAGAAGTTTGTAATACTTTCAAAATGCCCAATGTTGCTAATGAAGTTGTTAAACTTTGCTTATTTCCAGTTACGCTCTGTGATAAAGAGAAAGTTTGGTTGAATTCATTACCCCCAAATTTAATCACTACTTGGAATAAATTAGCATAAGCATTTCTAACTAAATACTTTCCTTTAGCCAAAACTGCAAGACTCATTAAAGAAATCCCTTCCTTTACTAAAAAAGATTGTGAATCCTTGTACAAAGCCTGGGAACATTATAAGGAACTTCAGTGAGTTTGTCCTCATCATGGTTTACCCCAAAATGTGATTCTGCAAACTTTCTACAATGGAATAAATCATACAACAAGAGGAGCGATTGATGCTATAGCTGTAGTATCTCTTATGAAGAAGACTAGTCAAGAAGCCTTTGATCTTTTGGAAGATAGGGTAAATAACAATAGTATGTGGCCAGTGGAGAGAGCACAATAAGTACTACTAATCCTACTCATTTGCATGATGCATCTACATGTTCTACAGTTAAAAAGGTAAATGAATTAGAGCCTATTTCTATTATGCAAGCACAAATATCTCCATTATCTCATAAGATAGATAATATGCATATAAGTAAAAGTAACCCTTTGACATGTGAAAATTGTGGCCAAATAGGACACACTACTTTTGAGTGTAACTTTAACCCATGTGTAGGGGACCAATTGAGTTATGTTCAAAGTCAAGGGGATTCTTATGGAAATAATGGAAATAATTATAGGAATTCTAATTGGAAGTATGGTGATAATCGACAAAAGAATTATAAGAGTAATGATAGGATAGGGCAATTAACCAGTAAGATAGACAAGTTTCTAGAAGGAGTTTGTAATAAGCAATTAGAGAATGAAGAATGTTACAATAAGTTAGAGAATAAGATGGATCAGATGTTTAAAAATCAATCATCTTGTATTCATAATTTGGAGATACAAGTTGGTCAATTAGCGAGTGCTATTCCATATAGAGGAAAAGGCATTTACCTAGTAACACAGAAGGAAATCTTAAGGAAAATGTGCATGCTATAGCCCTTCATAGTGATAAATTACTAGATAAATTAGACCTTTGGGTATACTTGCTAATGATGTTGTTGAAGTGCCGAATGATTATCCAAGTAAATCCAATGATAAAGCAGGAGTGGATGAACAACTTAATTCTAAAAAGGTTAATCCCCCTCAACCACCATTTTCACAAACAATGAAGAAGAAGAATGAGGATAAGCAATTTATCTAGTTCATAAAAAACGTAAAGGTCTAGAAATCAATCATTCGTTAATTGAAGGCATTACACAGATTCCAAACTACGGTAAGTTTATTAAAGAACTTTTATCTCATAAGCATAGTTTAGAAGGAATATCGAAAGTTTCTTTAACTAAAGATTGTAGCAAAATATTAACTGCTACAATGCCCACTAAACTTGAAGATCTGGGAAGTTTCACAATACAATGTAAACTTGGAAACATTTCCTTTCCAAAATGTTTATGTGTTATTGGGGCTAGTATAAATCTTATGACTTTATCGATCTTCAAAGAGTTGATGGTTGATGGTGAAGTAAAAATGATAAATATGGTCTTGCAATTGACCGACCAGTCTATTAAACATTATTATGGAATAATAGAAGATGTGCTAGTTAAAGTGGATAAGTTTATTTTTCCGACAGACGTTATGCTAGATTTTGCATATGATGAAAAATGCCCTATAATCTTAGGAAGACCTTTTATACATACTGGCAAAACATTGATAGATGTGTCGGAAGGCAAAATTAAGTTAAGGTTAGGTGACGATACTGTTGAATTTAATATGGACAAGGCTTATAAATATCCATTGGATGAAGACATATCCATGAAGCTTGACTTTATCGATGCTTGCATTCAAGAAGCTGTCAAGTTAGATTTCATCCATGAATATGAAGTCAAGGAGTTGGGAAACTTCATTATCATTTAAATCTCTTATCCTTTCCAATACACACACACACACATACATATATATATATATACATATACATATACATATATACATATATATATATACATATACATATACATATATACATACATATATATATATATATATATATATATATATATATACACATATATATATATACACGCATACATACATACATACATACATATATATGTGTGTGTGTGTGTGTCTATATATATAAGATGATACCTTAGCTCCGAAGTGAAAAGTAAAACCAAGAACACAACCTAAAGGGATAC
>CATIWQ010928962.1:0-12397 GCA_949673415.1 Euphorbia schlechtendalii | reverse complement strand
CCGAAGCCAGGTCCTAACCGTCCTCTAGAACAGAGCCAGACGATACGACTAATAAAGGAGACAGTGATACTGAAATCGACCCCAAACTACGAGGTAGCATTAAAAAGTTGCTCAAAGATCTGGCGGTACCCTATCAGGAGTCCCTAGTGGAGAAGAGACTCTCCCCCTTCACGAAGAAAATTCTTGGCATCCAACTAAACCCTTACTTCGTTACCCCCGTCTTCCCAAAATTGTACGACGGACGTGACGACCCGGTAGTACATGTAAGGCACTACATAAACAGGATGGAGATGATGTACACCCCGGAAGCATATATATGCCGCTACTTCGAATAAACACTAACTGGATCTGCCACCTACTGGTTCCACAAGCTGAAACCCAACTCCATTAGCTCTTGGGACCAACTAAGTGAAGTTTTCTGCAAACACTTCTTTGGATCCACTCCTGCCTCGTATGTGAGCCGGCAGCTACATGAGGCCATTCAAGAACCAGATCTTACATCAGATCTTACATCCATCGGTTCAATGAGGTTTACATCAACACAGATGACCTTGATTTCAGCACAGCGAAGGAAGCTCTCATTAGAGGAATGAAAAATGACAGGCTACGGACAGAGATCATCACAAGGCGACCCCGAGATACCACTCAGATGATAGCCATGACCAAAAGCATGATAGAAGTGGATGAAATGAACAGATCTAGAAAGAGTAAAGAGGAAAATCAGTTCCCCGATCAGCGAGACGGTTACAATGACCGCTATCCTCGACGAAGCAAAGAGGAGGAGAGATACCATCCGTATAAATGGAACGTCCCACGAGCCAACAGACCAGAGCTAAATGCCCAGCTCAGCCAGATCCTGGTGGCAATAAAGAAAACACATGAAAAGAAAAATGTGAGAATCCCTAAGGTGCCAGAAGGACAGACGGTGAGCCGAAACCTAGAAAGCTACTGCGAGTTTCATCGAGCCAGGGGACATCACACTGATGATTGTCGAATGCTGGCCGAAGAAGTGCACGCCCTCATTCAAGCGGGAAATTTCAGCCAATTCGTAAAAGGAGTGACGAGAGAAGGAAATAGAGAAATCTCGCAACCAGCGCAACCGCCTCGGTCATGTGACAACAAAGCACAAAGAGCCAAAGGAACGATAATGGTAAACGCGGGAGGCCCGGAATTTGAGCACCCTACCAAAAAACAAAAGACAATAGACTTAACGGGTCAGGACGCAGATCTATTTAAAGCTTGCCAAAGGCACTCATTGGTTACGAAGCCTCAAAAAAATCCTTTAATCATTGAGACACTGACAGAAAGATACATAGTAAAGAGGGGGTTGATTGATACTGGCAGCTCAGTCAATTTGATAACCAACTCAGTCCTCCAGCGATTAAACATCCACCACTCTAGAATTCAGCTAGGCAGGAACCTATTGGTAGGAATCGGAGGCCAACTGGTCTCGTTAATAGGACAAGTCACTTTGGAGGTGGAAGTAGGAGACAAAGACATAATCTGGAGAGGAGAGGTCGATTTCGTCATTGCGGACATTGGAGTCGGTTACAACATGATATTGGGATGGCCATTTATAATTGAGTCGCGCGCCATAATCTGTCTGGAGTACCTAACCTTGATGGTCCCAACTAAGAAAGCAACGGCAGTAGTAGTGGGAGATCCATAAAAAGACCAAGAAGCTTATGTGGCTTCCACCCAAACTTAACCAGCCTCATTCGAAGCGAAGTTCGAAATAGAGGATCGTGAAAGGGAAGAACCGATCGGAGACCTGGAAGTCCTGACCTTGGCAGAGGGGAAAACGGTTAAAATTACTAAAGGTATGGAGAAAAATGCAAAATCCGCTATTGTCAAAGTACTGAAGGAACAACAACACACCTTTTCATGGTCAAGCTAAGACATTGAAAGAATCCGGCCCGAGGTTATGAGCCATAGCCTCAACATCGACCCATCAGTCAACCCAGTCAAACAAAAGAAGCGTAAACAGGCCCCAGAGTTACAAAAAATAATCGAGGCAGAGATTAAAAAACTACTCGAGGTGGGGCATATCAGAAAAGTACATTACCCTGAATGGTTAGGCAATGTAGTACTCGTCAAAAAGCCCAATGGTTCTTGGCGAATGTGCGTCGACTTCATAGATCTTAACAAAGCTTACCCCAAAGACAGTTACCCTCTACCTAGTATAGACCAGCTCGTTGACTCAATGGCTGGATTTGTAATCTATTCTCTCCTAGATGCCAAGGCAAGATATCACCAAATACCAATAGATCCCAAAGACGAGGAGAAAACGACCTTCATCATGCATGAAGGAACCTACTACTATAAGGTGATGCCGTTCGAACTAAAAAATGCTGGAGCCACATTTCAAAGGCTAGTAAACGAAATGTTCAAGAACCTAATTGACGAAAAGGTGGAAGTATATGTAGATGACATGATTGTGAAAAGCAAAGACGAAACCAGCCAATGCAGCGGACATTGAGGCAGTGTTCAAGGTGCTTCAAAAATATCATCTCAAGTTAAATCCAGAAAAATGTACTTTCGGCGTAAAAAGTGGCAAGTTCTTGGGTTTCCTTATATCAGAAAGAGGGATTGAAGCTAACCTAGAAAAGATCGAAGCAATCATCAACATGACTCCGCCCCGAAGCTTGAACGAGGTGTAATGCCTCAATGGAAGAATTAACGCGTTGGGACGATTTATCTCTTTCTCTGCCAAGAGATGCATGCCATTTTACAAGGCAATGAAATAAGATAAAGCTTTTAAATGGGATAAATGTTGCGACCTCGGGTTTGAAAGTTTGAAAGCATTCCTGGCTTCCCCCCCGTTGCTCAGCCGCCCGAATCAAGGTGAGCCTCTGTTCTTGTATTTAGCTGCAACTGACGAGGCCGTAGGAGCGATCTTAGTTAGAGAGGAGAACAACCAATAATACCCCATCTACTATACAAGCAAGGTGTTGAAAAAAGCCAAGCTAAAGTACTCCAAAATTGAAAAACTTGCCTTGGGCCTGATCTCCGCCTCCACCAGGCTCAGACCCTACTTCCAGGCATACACAATTATAGTGCGAACTAGTTTTCCTCTCAAGAAAGTGCTGCAAAGACCCGAGATGTCAGGAAGAATGGCCGAATGGGCAATAAGGTTAGGGGAGTTCGATATCCGCTTCGAAGGAAGATCCGCCCTAAAAGCTCAAGTCTTAGCCGATTTCGTGGTGGAATTCATTGGTCTCGAACCAACAGAGGTGGTGAAAATCGAAACATGGATGGTATACGTTGATGGAGCCTCTTCCAATGATGGAGTGGGAGTCGGCGTACTGATAGAAGGCCTAAATAGAGTCCGCCTCACATATGCAGCCAAACTCGCCTTCCCTGCCACTAACAACACTGCTGAATACGAGGCCATGATCAAAGGATTAAAGCTTATCGATGAGTTGGCTCCTGACAGTGTGGTTATACGAAGCGACTCACGACTGATCTCCAATAAGATCAATATGAACTTCGAGATAAAAGGGGAAAGTATGATTAAATACCTTCGTAAAGTACAAAGCCTAATAGGGCGCATGGAAAAGAAAGGGACCACATGGAAAGTTGAACACATCCCTCGGAAATAAAATGAAGTAGCAGACGAATTAGCAAAAGCCGCCTCAAATTCAGAAGGTTATAATCATCCAGGCAGCCTCTACGAGGTTATCCTCCACCCTAACTGTGAGGAGGAACACGTGCTTTGCGTCGAGCAAGAGACTGACGACTGGCGTCATCCCATCTCCAATTTTCTCAGAGATGGACGGCTCCCCCCGGACAAAGAAATTGCCTCGAAAGTTGTGCGCAAATCTGCTAAATACTCCCTAGTAGACAACGAACTCTACAGAAAATTGTATATGGACGCCTGGCAGAAATGCGTCACCCCGACTCAAGGAAAAGGTATCTTGGCAGAGATACATGAAGGAATTTGCGGATCTCACCAGGTGGCTTCCACGTTATTACAAAAAGTTAGCCTAGCCGGCTACTACTGGGAAACAATGGAGGCGGATGCAAAGGAGTACGTCCGAAAATACCACCCGTACCAGTTACATGCAACGAAAAACCACCTACCTCAAGCTAACCAGCAGCCACTAATGACCGCCTGGCCCTTTTCGAAGTGGGGAATCGACATTGCGGGACCTCTGCTAATCGCAAGCGGACAAAGAAAGTTCATAATTGTAGCAATCGATCATTTCACAAAGTGGGTTGAGGCGGTAGCAGTCAGCACCATCACTCCAGAGAAGGCCATTGATTTCGTTTGGAAAAACATCATCACAAGATTTGGAGTACCTAGAAACATTGTCTCAGACAACGGCACGCAATTCATTTCGAGAAAGTTCACAAAATTTTACAAAGGGTTGAACATAAAGAACCACTACTCATCTGTGGCGCACCCCCAGACGAACAGTCAAATAGAAGTCACAAACAGAATGCTAGGAGAAGGCCTTAAGAGACGCTTGGAAGGTAGGAATAAGGGCTCTTGGCCAGATGAACTCATTAGTGTGTTATTGTCGTATCGAACCACACCGTGCAGACCAACGGGCGAAACGCCTTATTCCCTAGTCCATGGGACGGAAGCCATAATTCCCGTGGAGATCGCTGCACCAACTGACAGAATCGTCTATTACACTGAAGAACAAAATGACGTCAATTTAAAGCATCACTTGGATAACCTTGAAGAAAGAAGAGAACGAGCCTACATCAAAATGGCGACTTACAAAGCAAAAATAGCAAAATACCACAATCGCAAGGTCAAAGTTTTACAGCTGAAAGAAGGTGACCTAGTCCTCAGAGAGGCCGCAGCCTCGCAATCACGAGAAGCTAAAGAAAAACTTGGAGCAAATTGGGAAGGACCCTACCAAATAACAGAGGTCGTCGGCCCGGCCACATATCGGCTTAGCGACCTTGAGGGCAAAAGTCTACCAAGGACGTGGAATATCTCAAATTTGAGATTGTATTACAAAATGTAATGGCTAGGGAACTAGGGGCTGCACTCTTTTCCTTCCCCTGGATTTTTTCCCACTGGGTTTTTTCCTTGGAAAGGTTTTTAACGAGGCGGCGTCCCCTAGACCAAACTCAGCTAGCTAAGCAACGGCTTGTATGTTTATGTAATTGCGAACTATGACAATAAAAGTGCATGATTGAATCTCCTTTTACAAGCATTGTTTTACGCTAAAAAATTACGTTTCACGAATGTCAATAAGCATTTAAAGCCGTAGTTCAAATATGGCATTCTAACAAAAATTCCTCGAGATGCAAATCCTTATCAAGAGGTTAAACCTTAGAGAAATCTAAGTTTGAATAACACTAAGCATTTAAAGCCTTAGCTCAAATATGGCAACAAAAACCATCGAGACGGTAAACCTTATCAGAAAGCAAAGCCTAGGGAAAATTTTAATCCCCTAGAGGTAACCGATTAGTCCTGAGATAAATCTCCAGTTAAAATCCCCTCGAGGCGGACAATCATAATAAGCCATATATATATTGCGCATTAAAATTTCCTCCCTTCGGGTAATCATGCTACATCTTGATCTCAAATAATGCGTTTTATATTTCCCTCAAAACGAAATTATTATAATCAAGCATTTTAAGCCTTGAGTTAATTTTTTATAATCAAGCATTTTAAGCCTTGAGTTAATTTCTTTTAATCAAGAATTTTAAGCCTTGAGTTAATTTCTTATAATCAAGCATTTTAAGCCTTGAGTTAATTTCTTATGATCCAAGCATTTTAAGCCTTGAGTAAATGTAAATTTGAGATGACGTAGCGTTTTTAAGCCTTGATCCAAATTGAGGAGGTATACTTAATTGTTCTTATACTCCTTGAGGAAAATAACCATCTTGTAAACAATCGGTGGACAATGCACAGCGTAAAATGAAAAACAAGAAGAAATGGAAAAGTTGACTTCATTAATAAAGAAGTTACAAAAAAGCGCAAAAATACAAACATCCTATCCTACACTTGATCATCCCCGGTTGGAAGTTCACCAACATTGGACGGCTCAAGGGGACTATCAAGAACATCATCAAAAGTAGGGAAAGGCACGTCCTCAACCATGGCATCCTCCAGTTGAGGCCAGTGAGTGCGCACCGCCTCAATAAGGAGGGATCCAAACAGGCGGCCCATTTTCACCATTCTACCCACAACGCCATCCAATTCAACTTCCCTCTCCTGCACATCTTTTTCCAAAACATCTACCTTGTCCTGAGCCGCTTTAAGCTCATCCTGGTAGCGAGAGGCATCTTTCTCTAAAGCAGTGTAACGCTCGAGAAGTTGATCATGAGCCTCACAAAGCCTCTCCAACTCCTTTTCCACTTCCTTCTGCTTGGAAACCGCCTCGTCACGTGCCTTCACCGCCTCCACTTCATTTTGTTTGGCCGTCGCCACCTCCTTCTTGGCCGCTTGAAGCTCAGCCTTCACCTTAGAATGATTAGACGACCTCCGATATATTTCGGCGCAACAAGACATCGCCTGAAAAAATAATAAGGTCATCGACTGAAAAAAGTTAATAACTTGAAAAATATGTCTTACATCTGAAAGGGCGTCCATGAGTCCTCCCTTCAGGCAGACGCTCGACTCTTCTTTATACGCCTCCTTCTCACGAGGCAAGGGAAGCGTGTGGCGAAGTGCCAATTGAACTTGTGGGCTCATAATCCCACCCCGAGGGCTGGCTAGCTCGAGGAAGCCCTTATTGAAGCTAGTAGAAAGAGATGTAGTGGAATTTGAGGCTGAGGTGACAGGAGTAGATGAGCGCTTGACGGAACAAGACACCTCTTGACTCTGCACAAATAAAAGAACTCAAAACACATTTGTGAAGAACATTTTAGATAAAATCAATTTACCCTCTTTGGCGTAGTCTCAGATGGCGCTGCCTCATCGACTGGGGTATCGTCCCGAGGTCTCTTTCGAGCCGCCACCTTCTTTAGCGAAGCGGCGTTTGAGATGTCATCCTGAGTCAAGTCTACTTTCTCCGCCTCTTTCCTTTGATTCTACCGAGACAGATCCTTGTACCTTTCGCTAAAAATTTGTTAAGGGAGGAATTCAAGCGAGAAGTCGACATCCTGTACCAATAAAAAATGCAATAAGAGCAAACTTACCAGGGATATCTACTATGCCGCTATAGTAAACAAATCAAAGCCATCCCATTAAATCACTTGGATGTCATTCAGAAAAGCCCAGGCGACGGTCGCCAAAGACCACCGCCCCTGTTCCAACAGGTAAAAGGTTTCCACACGCGAATCTGCCTTGAGGCCCTTTAAAGATAAGGCCTCGGGAACATCTTCTCTCCAATGGGTAGGAAAGGTGGGGAGCGTCGAATCTACTTTAATATAGAAGAAATATTGTTTGAAGTTATGAATGGACTGAGGGCGGTTCGAGAAAAAGTAAAAACCCTTCCTGCTGCTAAAGTGGAGATGGTCTTCAGATGACTTCCGCCTCATGGATGCCAGGCTTCGAAAGAAAGATGAATCGAAATTTAAGCCTAGACCGTGACATATTTGATAATGGCCCACTATCTCCGACCAACAATTAGGGTGAATCTGAGCCGGGCATACGTTCCAATCGGCCAAAAGTTTAGCAATCTCTTTGGGTAACGGGTAGGTGAAGCCGGCCCAAATCTGCTCCATGTATATGCTGAAATAACCTTCAGGAGGGGAGTGCACGCGCTCGTGTTGAGCCGATAACAGACAAGATTTCCCTATTAGCTATTTGTGGACCTGCACCTCGAAGCAAATGTTCACCTCGTTAGCAATGAACACCATGCTGGTAATTCGAGGCGTAGAACCCCTAGCCCGGCTCCTTCTTACCCTCTTAGGTTTCTGATTCTCATCCTGGGGGCCTTGAGGATTCGACGTCCTGGCTTCCTATTCCAGACTGTCGCCATCGTCGTATTCATCTACGGCCCTTATTAAAGAGTCGTCTGAGTCAACTACGGGCCATTGTTCGGGGGGCTGTTGGTCAATCATTTTCCTATGCGCTTTTCGTTTAGTCCTAAGAATGGGACGCTGGTTACTTCTATCAACGGTCACCGGTTGAGATAATATGCCATCCAATTTTAAGTTCAGTCTAGTGAGACGGTTAAAGGCCCTAACAAAAGCTACTTCGCTGCTGGAGCTACTAGAGGAACTCATCCTAAATACATAAGGAAGAGTTAGGCCGTGATCTAAAAATAGGCGCCGCCCCGAGGAAGTCCGCTTCGCATAAGCGAGCCTTCCATGAGGGCCCATGCCCAAACTAAGATAGAAATCCAAGCAAAATTATGAAACCCTAGGATACAGTTCAACGATTGAAAAGATTTACCCATGGCTCGTCGCTAGTAATGGGGGCCCCCTAACCTAAGACTCTCCGGTGACGTTTCCAGTTTCACGATTGCATTAAGAATCTAAAGAAGGCCCAAAGTCAGAAGAACTCATGGCAAATGCGAAGAATGGGCAAGAACACGACAAAAACCCTAAATACGTTGTTCTACGCCAGATAACGCAAGTTTTAACTATCCTAAACACAGAAATTGCCAAGGTTGCATAATTAAATTCGAAATAATCAAGGCTTTTAGAAAACTTACTTGCAAGGTGAGGAATGAAAGATAGTCAAAGAAATAGTCGCGACACTTCACTTGTTAAGATCACGAAGGGATTGCAGAAAAATTGCCGGAGTACAGGGAAAATGGAAAAGTTCTGAAAACGGTAAAAGTGGAGAAGATGACTCGCCATTTATAAAAGCTTTGAATTTGAAAAGACGCAGAGGTTTCTAGAGTAACACGTGGAGTCTTTAGATGCGTCGGCGGGCTTTACGAAGCACCCCTAATATCAATCAGCAGAAGAGCAATAATTATGTCTGAGCACGCGTCATAATTCGAAACGGTAGAAGCTTTAAAAAGCTTCTCTGACTTGTGGGGGGACTTCTATTAACGGAGGCTGATGTTGCCCCCTCGAGTGCCTCTGGGCTCAGCATAAGTTTCCACTGACGCAGCGCGTCTCGCCATCTAGAATAAGGAGGAAGCGAGACGAATGATTCACCGGGACAGAACTCTTACTCAAAGATGAATCCGTCTCGATTGCTTCATCATAATGCTTACAAGAAGGTTCAGCCGCCTCATCAAGCGAGACATTAACCACTCTGCCAGTAGTCCTTCAACTGAAACTGTTTCCTTAAGTTGAGGAACGGATGAGGGATGGATTGGGTCTTCCTTGATTTTAGGGATCATGATCCCATCTTTGAACTGTTCAAACCTTCATAATTCAAGGGATTTTCAGAGAATCTATAAGTAAGGAAAGGCAGCCTTCACAACAGGTTAATCAACTCTTTTTCTAGTAAAAAGCTATTCTAATAACATACGCATAAGAACTTTCAGTGCTCCTACCACAAGATACTAACTTGAGCGTCGGAGTTTTCCCGGGGGATAAAAGCCCCAACCCTTTTTCCATTCATAATCTGTTTTGCAGGTTTAATTCCGCATAGCAGATCCAATATTTCCAGAAGTTTCACGAAGGTCACACCAAAGACGTTCATGGAACTTTCACACGTGAAATAGTTTCGATCCTTGTAAAAGCTATAGATAAGTTACTTTTATTATAAAGAGGATATAAAGAGACACAAAATCAATACTTCAGTTTTACGTATACAAATTAACAATGTTAGTTAGATTTACATATTAGATGAAAGTTGGTAATTATTTACATTGCAGTTAATTATTAGGTGTTTAAAGATTCATAATTGGCTATTAATAAATCTGCATCAATGATAAGATGTTAATGTAACTTTGCAAAACAATATTTATACCTAAAATTTTTTTTGGCAACGCACAATATCCATGAGCAAATTCAAAAAGTAGTTGGTGGAATTTTTTAATTAAAAATTGATAAAAAAAATTGGATATAATTTTAATAAACAATTGTATTGGTTTCTTAAATTTTTAATTATTGTTGTTTAGATAAGCTCATTTTATAAATATTCTACGTGACAGTCCGATAACAACTTTGACCTTATAAAAACAATGTCGAACCAGCCTCAAGAACCAAGTTGAATTGTACCCAAACTCATAAAAGTTGTCACAAAAAGTATAATTTTTTTTTTTTTTTTTGCTATCACTAGCATTTTTGGAATAACAATTTTAAGACTTGAGAATACCACACCAATCTTGCGTTAAATATTGTACGCGACATTTAAATAGACAACCAACATAATGAATTCTAAAAATTTTTTTGTGAATTGTATAATTGCAGTAAATTCGTTTATTGGCAAGAAATATTTTAAAAAAAAAGTTTAACATGATTTTTTCTTGTTACTAATTAACTAAGAAATCATCGTTTATCAGGAGAAAATAATAGGCCATATTTGTTATTTACATTCCAGATCCATGATGGGCCTAGTTTGACGCTTCTCCATTTATAGGCCTGAAGCCCTTTAAATTGAGTAGATTTCACTTGAATTTTGTAATACAGACGGCTCCAATTTTTTAGGGCCGATATGAGTTTCAGATGCTACACCCATATCATTAATAATATAACTCAATTAAGGAATCTAATTAACAAAATATTCTTTTATAAAACCAATCCCCTTAAATATTTGTTTTTCTGATAATTACACGCGCACCAACATTATCGTGGCCGGGATTTATGATCAGTGTTTTAAAAGGCGCTAGGCGTTAGTCGGGCGGCTAAAACCTCCGGGGGCCTAGGCGGGGATTAATCGAGACCTAGACGGGGACTAGGCGGATTAGTTTTTTAAAATATATAATATTTATTAACGAATTAAAATAATAAATTTAGCTAACATATAAAATTTTTATATAATAATATTAAAAATTCATAATTTTAGGCTTTGGCGACAATTTTTTAAGCTTTGGCGACATTTTCTAGGCTTTGGCAACACTTTTTCCTGTCTTTGACGACACTTTTTTAAGTTTTGGCGATACTTTCCGTCTTGACCGCCCGATTATATAAAATCGAGGCGGTATTCAAAAAATCCCCGCCTAGGCGCCACCTTGACTGCCTTTTAAAACAGTGCTTATGATGTCTCAACTGAAATCGTTATTAAAAACGCTTCATCTTTTCTCCATCTCTGTGACGTACGATTCCTATACTTGTGTTTCTTTTTCTCTTCGATAGAGAGATGTCAGAAGGTACTATCATTGGTTGGTTTGAGTCACGATCACCCCAAGTAAGTGCCCTTTTAAAATACATTTTCAGTTACTTCCTTGTTTAAGAGTCATAATTCCTAATTAGTTCCATACATTGTTTTAGTAAGTTAAAACCCCTAATTTCTCTTCTTTCATGGTATTGCGAAAACACTTTGCTTTTAATACTTTTTGTTTTTGTTGTCTAGCTTCTCAATTGTTGATTGTGTCAATATTCACAATTCTTTTTCAATTTTTGAAAATCATGCCCACAAGGTTTTTGATTCAATCAATTTGTTCATGTCGAAAAGGTGTATGATTAATTTACAAAAAGATTTCATTATGTAGAAATATAATTTTTTGAAAACTATATATTCTACAAACTATACAAATCAAAAAATACAAAACCTAAGATTATGCTTACAAAATTTGTATAGTTTAAGCTTACAATTTGTATAGTTTTATACCTAGAGTTTGTATGGTTTAATGTCTACAGTTAATTGTTTGTATGGTTTTATGCCTACAATTTGTATAATTTTATGCTTATAGTTTATATAATTTGCAGTTTGTATGGTTTTATACGTAGAGTTTGTATGATTTTTTTTATTTTTATCTACAGTTTACAATTTGTATGGCTTATACTTTGTATACTTTTATGCCTAGAATTTGTATGTTTTGCATGGTTTTATGTCTATAGTTTACAGTTTGTATAGTTTTATGCTTACAGTTTGTATAGTTTTTTGGTTACAGTTTATATAGTTTACAATTTGTATAATTATATGCTTATGGTTTGTATGGTTTTATGTCTAAAGTTTACCGTTTGAATAGTTTTATGCCTAGAGTTTATGGAATTATGCCTACAATATATATGGTTTATATAATTTTTATTTTAAAATATCATATATATATATATATATATATGATATTTTACAATGATTGGGACAATTGTTTTGAGGTTTGCGAGTATCTCATAGAGCAATGACCAATTTCAAAGGAGCTTGATGTTCAAGTTCACATGATAAGAATCATATCAAATTTCCTTTGCAAGAGAAGAAAAACATCGAAAACAACGAATGAAGTGATTAAGACTATGTCAAACCACATGTGGAGATAATAATTGTTGTAATCCAAGCATAATAATCTTATATCATTTGTTAGTATGTATAGTTAATATTTTTATTGTATAGTTTGTATGAAACAAGAATGTTTAGTATAAAATTTTAGAATGTATAATTTACACTGAATCAAAGTAACAACCTTTAGTGTTATATATA
>CATIWQ010928951.1:0-24595 GCA_949673415.1 Euphorbia schlechtendalii | reverse complement strand
ATCAACCTCTGGAATCGCTCCCAATATTCATTAAAAGACTCCGTCTCCTTCTGTTTTATGGATGTAATCTCCACCCGGATTGCGATGGCTTTTCCTGCTGGAAAATACTTATTTAGAAAGGCTGATTCGAGGTCGTTCCACGAATTAATCGTACCTGCAGGAACATTGTACAACCACTCTTTAGCAGCATCTTCTAACGAGAATGGAAAAGCACGTAATAAAATATGATCAAGCGAAACTCCTTGTGGCTTCATCCCAGAACAAACGGCATAGAGGGCCTTCAAGTGTTTGTTCAGGTCTTCTCTTTCGATTCCACGCAATCTTGGTAAGTGATGGATCAGCCTTGATTTTAATTCGAAATTGGCTGGAGTCTCGGGGTAGTTGATGCAAAAGTTAGGCATGTCAGGCCTTCAATTAGCTAACTCACGGAAGGTGCGGTTGTCTGCCATCTCAAAGTTTTCGAGATCTTCCGATTTCGAGTTGTTTCCTTCGTCATAATCGTGCTCGTCAAGGTTGAGTTTCAACTCTCCTTTAGAGGGTGAGCCCACGATTCCCAGCAACGGCACCAAAATTTGACGAGTGTCGAAATCACCAAAAATAAATTAATAAAACCTGTTTCACCAAAACAAACTAAATTTGCGATAGCGGTAAGTGGGATCGTCTCCTCAGGGACCTATGTAATCAATTTTCTTTGATTAAACAACCAGTAAAATTGCAACGAAAAATAAAAATCGGGGGTTTGAAGTTGAATTGAGAAATTGATAATTAAAAAAATTAGTAAATTAAAAATTGAAAAGAATGGAAATTCAGTTGGAGATAATCTTCCGACTAAGAAATACTTTCAGCTTTATATCAACCGATCACAGGCACAAAATGTAAATTTCTTAAATTAGTCAATCAGTTTAATCATGATAGCACGATTAATAAAATCTCTTCCAAATATGAGAATGATAGTAGATAGCTAAATCATTTACTCTCAATTCCGAAACGCACTTGCAGATAGCTGACAAAGTTTAATTTCGAAAAGGCTTTACGCGTAAGAACCGACTTTAACTCGAAACTCTATGATAGCATAAAGAAAAGACTTAATCCAAATCCAACCATGAATCTTGCAAGAATTCATTTGTTACAAAACTTCTATTGTATCATGATAGCACAACACAATAAAATAACGATATGTTTGTCTTTTCGATAAACGACAACCAGCCGAATTGACGAAATCAATGTTCGAACAATATAAATACTACTGATTTGGATTTGAAAACTGAAATTTGGAAACACGATTAAGAACAAACCTCACGTTGATAATAGCTTCAAGTAATCTCCTTAGTCGAAAGAAAAATGAACTTAGCTACACATAATTGGATTAAAAACTAAAATTGTCATTCAAAATCAATCAAAAGTAAAACAACCCAGAAAACCAAAGTGCTCCTGTGTTCAATCTAATGGAAAAACGAGATACCTCTGCCCTCTGTACTCTAGTCTTCAAATAGGATAAAATCCTATCTCCTAATTAGGTAAGAAGTTTTCCTAAATTAAAACACTAGAATCCCTTTTGCTTTAAATTCCTAAATTATCTAACAAAAAAAATGGAATAAATAATAAAATGACAAAGGTTCCTAATTAAACTATAAGTCTTCTGCTGATCGTTAATTTCCAGAATTGATTCTGTACGCAGTCTGTTGCCCTTGACTCCAGGTTAACTCCACACAGCTACTGCCTCTTCAACAGATTACTGCTTCTTCAACTTCAACGTTAGCCTTGACTCCCGGTTGACTCCATTTTCATGATATTTCAAGTCAGAATTGCTTAACACCTGAAAACATAAAATTTAACCACAAATCAGCAGTAAACCATTCCAGAACACAGAACAATAGACACTAAAACATGTTTGAATTGCAAGTTATCAGACAGGTTTCACGATCAAGCTGTTTTGATTTCTAATTCTGAAGGGATTTCAAGCAGCTCTTTTTTATCTTTGGAGGCGGGTTCTGTTGAGGTATAGACCCGTCGTCAGCCATGAGTCTACTCGGATGGAATTGTTGTGGTTTAGGGTTACCGGTAACAATTCCTGAGCTTCGAAGACTTGTGACCAGGTTATGTCCTAGTTTTATTTTTTTATCTTAAATTAGATGTTCTCGAAAGAAGATGGAAGATTTGTGTGCTATGTTGGGGTTTGTACTCTCCTTTTCGGTTCATGGTAGTGGTACGGGTGGGGGTATTGCTATTATGTGGGATTCGAAGGTGAAGGTTCAACTCATTAGCTGTAATATGAACCACATTTTTGTGGCTATTGAGATGAGTAAACAAGGTTGGCGGTTTTCTTGGTTTTATGGTCACCCTCAACGGCATCTTCGCCATCAGTCTTGATCTCTTCTCCGCCAATTAGCCTCAGCTTGGGACCTCCCGTGGGTGGTGATAGGGGATTTTAATGAAGTTTTGAGTTTCGATGAGAAGTGGGGCAGGATGGCTCAATCTGCAAGTTCTATGTCCAGCTTCCAAAATGCTTTAATTGACTATGGTTTATCTGATATGGGTTTTCAGGGATCGCCATTTACTTATCATCGTAGCCGGGATGGGATTGTGGTTTTGCGTGTAAGGTTAGACTGTGGGGTTGCGAATGATGAATGGTATATTCGGTTTCCTAGCTATGAGATGCAACATGCTAGTATGGCATCGAGTGATCATGATTGTCTTCTCCTCCGTTTATTCCAAACGGCTTGTGTAAATCTGAATATGTTTCGTTTTCAGAATGATTGGAGCTCGTATGTGGATTGTAGAGGGACGGTTGAAGATTGTTGGCATTCGGCTGCCACTAGTAACATCACAAACAAGCTTCAGTTGCTGACAACAGCCCTTAGAGAGTGGAGTAAGGGATATAAAGAGCAGTACCAGTTGCAAATCGCTGATTGTAAGAAGGTTATTGAAGAGAACAAGTGTCGATTTTATGAGACATCCTCTAGACGCTATATTGAGGCTCGAGGCAAGTTGAATAACTTGTACAAGGATAGCGAAATAGCAGCTAGGCAGAGAGTCAAGGTGAGATGATTAAATTGTAGAGATAGCAACACACGTTTTTCCATAATTTCACCTCCTCGCGAAAACGAGGGAATCACATTGAGTTTCTTATTGATGCTTGGGATCAAGGATTACAAGAGCATATTATTGATTTTTATGAGACTCTATGCTAGTGTGGGGGATTTGGACCTTCAATTTATCAGACACATTGATTCACGGGTCTCTATAGAGCAAAACGAGGATCTTTGCCGCCCTTTTTCTAAAGATGAGATAAAAGTTGCGATCTTTTCGATGCATCCTGACAAGTCACCCTGTCCGGATAGCTTCAATCCAAGTTTCTACCGAACTTTTTGGCATGTTATTGGTGATGATGTTTGTGAGTTTATTATTGCAATATTTCGTGATGGTGTTTTGCCTGTTGATTTGTGTAAAATGAATATTGTACTCATTCCTAAGTCTAAGAACCCATCTAAGCTCTCGGAGTATAGACCCATTACTTTGTGTAATGTTCTCTATCGTATCATCTCGAAAGTGTTGGCTAATAGGCTTAAATGTTTTCTACATTATCTTGTTTCTGAGTGCGTTTATCCCGGGTCGGTTAATAACTGATAATGTGATGATTGCTTATGAAGTGGGTCATGCCTTGCATAGGAAGAAAAAAGGGAATGATAGTGTGATTGCTTTAAAGAGTGATATGGCTAAAGCTAATGATCGTATTGAGTGGAATTATGTTAGTACCGTGCTTTCTCAGATGGGCTTTTCAGAATAGTGGGTGTCGTGGATGTTCATGGTATATCATCAGTTCATTACTCCTTTCATTCTAGTGGTCAGGAATTCGGCTATATTCGGCCAGAAAGAGGCCTTCGTCAAGGAGACCCCATTTCCCCCTACCTTTTTATTCTATGTGCTCAGGGGTTATCTGCTAGCCTTAGTAGACTTAAGAGGGAAGGTATGATTCATGGTTTTAGAGTTGTACCTAGAGCACCGCTTGTTTCTTACTTATTTTTTGCTGATGATAGCTTATTTGTTCTTTCAATCCACTTTGAGTGAATGTAACGCTATTAAGAAATGCTTATGGGATTATGAGAAAAACTCTGGTCAGAAAATAAATTTTTCAAAGTCTTCAATTTCTTTCAGTGAGATTTTGGATGTTTATAGCAAGCAGCTGTTTTGTGACTTCTTTAGGGTTTCGAAGTCCAATGCGGATTCGATGTATCTGGGCATGTCGATGTCAGTGGGGAGAAGTAAGATTGCTTCCTTGGGGTATATTTGTGATAAAATTTGGAGGCGGATTAATTCGTGGCATTCAAAATTTTTAAGTTGGGGTGGGAGGGAAGTGTTTATTAAATCTGTGCTTCAATCTATTCCGTCTTATTTTATGTCCTTATTTCATCTCCCGTCTTCCCTTTGTGATTCGATTCATAAAATGCTCAACTCCTTTTGGTGGGCATCTAACAATGGTGATAGAAGGGGTATTCATTGGCAAAGATGGGAGTTCTTATGCTTACTAAAATGTGTAGGAGGTATGGGCTTTAGAACTTTGAGTGACTTTTATTCGGCTCTTTTGTGTAAGCAACTTTGGCATTTTTTGTTATACCCGAATAGCTTGGTTTATCGGATCTTTAAAGCAAGATACTTTAAGAATGGTAACGTACTCTCAGCTTCTCTTTCGAGTTCCCCTAGTTTTATTTGGCAAAGTATCTTTTCAACTATGCCAATCTTTTCGAACACTATTTGTTGGAGAGTGGGAAATGAGGAATCGATTAAGATCTCAAAAGATGCATGGGTGAAATTTGGGGATAGATTAATTCTCAACGGTAGAGAGGATAAATTTTTGGATAATATTTTGGTAAGTGCTTTCGGGAAGGTTCTTGGGATGTTGGGAAAGTACATGAGTTCTTTAATGATTTTGAAGCAAATTGTATTTTGAATACTCCTTTGCCATCTTCCTCTTGTGTCGATTCGCCTTTTTGGCCATTTGAACCCAATGGTATATTACGGTTAAAAGTGCTTATCCTGATCTCTCTAATGTGAGGAATGAATCTATTAATGGGTTAAGTGGAATAGACTTTGGAAAACTCACATTCCCCCGAAGATGAGAGTTTCATGTGGAGGGTGGTTCGAGTTGTTCTCCCAGTTCGTACCATTTTATTGTATCTTAGAGTAGTAAATAAAGCAACTTGCCCGGTTTGTTTTTTAGAAGAGGAGTTCGCCTCGCACCTTTTCTTTAATTGTTCTTATGCTGGGCGAGTTTGAAGTCTCTATGACAGCAATATTAGGCTCCCACCAGTTGTCTCTGTGCTTGATTGGTTGGATGTGTGTTTTAGCTCCAATTCTAAAAAATTTATTCATCATATTTGCTTCTTGTTGTGGGCTATATGGCAAGCTAGAAACAAGTTGGTTTTTCAGAATATTCATTCTCAACCCTGCTCTGTTGTCAGGTGTGCAGCTGCTATGGCGAGGCTGGATAATTCGGTTCAACAGGGGCTTCCTATTCTCGATGACCAGGCTGGAGGTGCAAATTATAGTGGTGGGGATGCTGTTCACGTCCAACCAGTTGATGGGGCTGGTTTGGTTGCTATCTCGGGTAATTGAGTTGCTCGGGGATTTATGGGAGGCTCCCCATGTACCTTTTGTTAAATGCAATTGTGATGCTGCCATTTTTTAGGGAGGTGGCTCAATTTGTTATGGTCTCGTCGTGCGAAACTCGGGAGGTACCTTCCTTTGTGCAAAGTTGGGATCCTTTGCTCCAAATAGCTCCATTCTTTAAGATGGGGCGTTAAGTGTTCGAGAAGCTTTATCGTGGTTAAAGGAGAAAAACTTGCCGCATGTGATCATTGAAATAGACAACAAGATTTTGTTCGACGCTCTTATTTCCCGAGAGGTTGGGCTCTCTTGTTGCGCAGCTTTTATTCAAGATTGTAACTCTTTATCTAGTCATTTTATTTCTTACATTTTTAGTTGGGTTAAACGAGATGCGAACATTATAACCCATACTTTGACAAGATCGATTTATTTTGATGAGGTAATGGGGAGTTGGAACGATAACCCTTCTATTTATGTTGCTCATCTCCTCTAGTCTCAATGCAATCCTCTTCTTTAAAAAAATCATCTCCTACATTTAAATAATTTGACACATTTATTTGGTCGAACCAGTGCATTTCTCAAACTGCGGGTTGATATTTGGAAATTGTTTATTTTATCGGGCATGATTTTGAAATTACGCATATCTTTTTTAGGGGCTAAAAAGCCAATTAAGTTCATTTAAGAAACAAGAGATTCTGGAAGTCCAAACAGTCCACTACTCACTCAACAATCACCATGCCGGCTCTCTCCACCGCCTCTTCCGCCGCCCTATTCCCCGCCACCTCCTCCGCTGCCGACAAATCCAGTAAGCCTCTTCTCTCCCTCTCTAAATTATCCTTCAATTTCAGACCTGTACTCCCTCATACCACCGCCACTGTACTCCGTCCATCTCTAACCCTACTCAAAAGCTCCACTTCCGCTTCTGACTTCTCCGCCGTCGACTCCTCCTCCGCCGACGATTCCATCTCTCATCACACCTCCTCCCTCAAGTCACCCAAATCTCGCCTCCGTAATGGCGACACTCTCTACGGCCTCTTCCTCCTCAGCTTCTCCCCAACCCTCGCCGAAATCGCCGGCCTCGCGGGGTACGATTTCGTCGTCGTGGACATGGAGCACGGCCCCGGCGGAATCACCGAAGCCCTAACCTGCCTCCGCGCCCTCGCCGCCACTCAAACCCCAGCGATAATCCGATTACCGGAAACCTGCCCAACCTGGGCCAAGAAGGCTCTAGATCTCGGCCCGCAGGGGATCATGTTCCCGATGATCGAAAGCCCCAAAATGGCGAGGAAAGCGGTGTCGTATTGCAAATTCCCTCCGGCAGGGATCCGGGGATCGGCGCACACGGTAGTGAGGGCGTCAAACTACGGGATGGACGAGGGGTACTTGAGTAATTACGAGGACGAGCTGCTGATAATGTGCCAGGTGGAGAGCGAGGATGGCGTGAAGAGGGCGGAGGAGATCGCGGCCGTTGAAGGGGTGGACTGCGTGCAAATGGGGCCGTTGGATCTGAGCGCGAGCATGGGGTATTTGTGGGACCCGGGGCACAGGAAGGTAAGGGAGATGATGAGGGTTGCTGAGAAGGCGGTGCTGGGATCCGACCCGGGAAGTGGCGGAGCCTACTTGGCGGGTTTTGCAATGCCGCATGATGGGCCGGTGGGCTTGAGGTCGAGAGGGTATAGGATGGTTTCCGGTGCGGTGGATGTGGGGATGTTTAGGAGCGCGGCGGTGGAGGACGTGAAGAAGTTTAAGATGAGTTTGGATGAAGGGTCTGATGAAGAAAGGGAAGAAGCTGATGACAAGTATTGGAGTGAATGAGGGGGTTAATGTTTTGATGTAATTTTCAGATTTTGGTTAGTGTTTGCTAGACTGAAGAAGAAAGGTGTGTTTCTGAGTTTTTTTTTTTTTTTTTTTGTGTGTGTGGAGATGAGTTGCCTTCAAAACATTGTATTCTGGACTGTAATTGGAAATCTTCGCTGCCACAACTAATAAAGGCATTCCATTCATCCTCAAGCGTTAGTTTCTCAAAACTTCTCAAAAAATCACTTACGTGTTATAAGTGTTTTTTTTTAAACGTAAATCTGATTTACTTTTCACTTCTGTTTTATTTTTAACTTTTAAGTTAAAAAAAAATTATCAGAAACACTTTATTGTCTGAATTATAAGTTAAAATCTCCTTAAAAAATATTTTTAAATTAAAAGTTGAAATAGAGAAGTTTTGAAAAACACTTCCTTAACTAAAGCGTTCATTCCACATTATCTTGGAATCAATTTGAAAATGTATCTTGATGGTTTATCTAGTTCATCTTAGCAATGTTTATTTGATTATCTTCTGGATAAATAGACATTATTTACAATAAATATATTTTAAAATGAAATATATAATCTACTATTCTTATTTTATGAATGAACATTATCTATTTTAAAAAATATTATCACATCATCAAAATCGACTTCTACTTCACATAACACCTAAACATGAAATCTTAAAAGTGATCTTACCATCAACATTATTCTTAAAGAACCCCTGTTAAGCTCTAATAAAATACTAGCAAACTTTTTGTCTTGGATCACTGTCATATTTGTGACGAACTGCTGAAAAACAGAGGAATTTATATGATTTTAACTTTTAACAGTAACAGAACTCTTAAGGAAAGTTGTATGGAAAATAATCAGGAAAGCTCGAGAACAAAGCTTTCGGACCAACAGCCAGGAATGCTGGCCCGCAATATAATAACTTAAAGTACAAAACAATACCTCTCCACTGAGTCTTAATTCAAAAAAAAATTGAAAGCTAATATCAAAACTGGTGAACCATGAACATTGAATATGATGAGCCTTTAACCGCTCCTTTCTTCCTCCTCTATTAGAGTACACCAAAAGCAATGGTAGAATCTTCTCAGTTTCTAATAAGTTGATAGTTGATGTCAGGTGTAATTCCAGTTTGGATATCAGTGTCGGTAAGCAAGCACCACTTGTGTGGGCTGGGGTTAGCCCATCCATAGCTTAAGAACCCTATCCTTACCACCAGAAGCTACCTTCTCCCCGTCCGGGCTCCAATCAACCGCATATACCTTGCCACATCATAACAAAGCTCAAAGTTTATTACTTTCTTGTAATTTAGTAGTATAATATTGTATGACTCAAATGATTTGTGACAACATACCTCATCGGCATGCCCCGGAAGGTCTTGTTTTAACTTTTGAGTTCGAATATCCCATACCTTCATCATGAAATTTCAACATCAGACATAACAAATAATAAGAGTAAATGAGGGCATGCAAGAGTAACCTCCGTTTTTTTAGTAGTACTCTTACACAATTCACATTTTTAATAAAACAATTATTGAGGGTATGCAAGTACTAATCCACCCCTAATGTCTTAAAAACTGTGCATTTAGTACTACGAAAATAACAATATAAATAAGGGTATACTTGGAATAAAGATGAAAAAGAATCATGGAATTTTGAAATGGAATGCTATTTTGAGTTTTCATATTTTAGCTAAATGTACAAAAAAAAAAAACGGAGTAACATTTAACCAGTCAGCAACGTCCCAACATTCCCTAATTGAGGGAAAAGGCAGCAAATTTTCAATATGGGCTTATTGTCCATTATATTACATTCTATCGCTTTCGTTCAATTCTGTGAACCAAATGACATCTTAAAGTATACGATAGCTCCAAGAAAATGTTCCGTATACTCTATTGAGATTCCTACAGCTTTGCGAGAAACATAAAAACACAATTCGAAAAGCTGAGAGTTGGTTCGGTTTACCTTGAGAGTAGAGTCTTTGCTCCCGCTTAAAAGAAGCCTACTGTCGGCCGACCAGCTGTGCGACATTAGGTGAAGTAGTAACGATTAATATTGTAACAACAAACAAGGGCATTCGAGAAACGAACCCATTCAACAGATTTCTAACCTAATTTGATAAACCGGCCCAACGTGTCCTCGAAAAGCAGCCACAAATTTTCCAGTCACACCGTTCCACAGTTTGACTGAGCGGTCAAATGAAGCACTAGCCACCCACTGCCCGTCGGGTGAGAAGTATACATGATTTACAAGCTGTAACATCATTATAAAACACATCAAACAAACACTCCTGACAAAGTAAAATATTAAAAATACAAGGTCGAATGCATATTTTGCCCCCCTAAACTTGGCCTCAAAAGCCAAATAATCCCCAAAACTTTGAAAAGCATCACGTTACCCCCCTGAACTTACAAAATGCACTATTTTCCCCCTCAACTTGTAAAAAACGTACAAATTTGCCCCTGATTACCACGCGTCAAATGGAGGGAGAAAAACGACAGTTTTGAAAATCAAAACCAACCAGAAGTTGACACGTGGCAATCGGGGGCAAATTTGTGCGTTTTTTACAAGTTGAGGGGGTAACCGGGTGCTTTTTAGAGTTTAGGGGGTCATTTGACTTATGATGCCAAGTTCAGGGGGCAAATCATGCATTAAGTCAAAATATAATGCACATCACAAGTCAGCATTCCGGTTAATTTATTTTTTAAAAAAAAGAATTACTAACCAAGAACAACATTTTAGGTACATTCAACACAGCTTAATTTACATTTCATTACCAGCAATGTTTGATAATGAAAACAATTTTACCAAATATCAATCATCTGCTTCATACCTGTTGATGACCTGTCATGCGAGTTTTGGGGTGTTTGCTGACAGCTGGCTCCCACAGAAACATAGTAAAATCATCTGAACCTGAAACTAATCTCTCAGGGCTACTTCCTTTCATTTTATTGTACCTCTCTAGAGCAACCTGCAGTTATTGTTGTTTCAATGATATATGGGCTATAATTCAATGCAACAAAGTTCTTACTAAAATGCCAAAACAAACTATAAATTTACAAGCAGTGAGTTTGAAAATGACTGAAAGAAGAGAACCAAAAAGAAAATAATATTCGTCACCTTCTTCATTTCTTCTGGTGAAGAATATGTTTTTCCTGTATGATCAAAAGCTCCAGTACGAAGAACATACTCAGTGCTTAAGGCAAGAGAATTAACCCAATGTCCATGACCCTACAAGAAGTACCATAAATAATTAAGCAGGTAATAAATTAAGCCAAAACTCTAAAAAAATGTAAAAAATGAAGGTTACATGAAATTTAACTGAAACATATGAAGTATAAGTTCTTTGTACCACACATAAATTAATATTTGAGAACTAGAAGGAATAAAACAATATGTACAATTACCTTCAATTCGCGGATTAACTTTCCCTGTGTTGTCTCCCAGACTTTAATAGTGCAATCTTGGGAGCTAAAAAGTTAAAAAAAAATACTATTAGATAGTCCGATAAGCAAAGAAAGGCAGACATTCAACAGTAGTTTGGACCGGTCCAAGTCATAAAATGATCAATATAAGAAGCCACTTCAAGGGAAACACAGTAAAACTGTAAAAAGTTGTCCCCTTTTCTTCGAGTCATCCTATGTTACTCAAAATTTAAATGTGAAACAAGAACCAGATTTGATGATCGGTTTTCATACCCTGTTGAGATAGTAAGTTTTATATAAATATTTCTAGCTCAAATTATCAGCATTAATCGTCTATTATAATATATATCAAACTACAGTGAAAGCAACTAAAAGATGGTAAAACAGTCTTCTACTCATAGTAACTCAAGGTGTTGCGTTGCAGAAAAACGTAGAAAGATGTCTAATAGTAGCTTTAGGACCAAGACATTAAGCAAAGCTTGACCCACAAAGAAGTCAAAAGTTTGATATTTCTAAAACATGAACGATGGTTGAAAAAATCCAAAGTTATTACAAAAGTAAAAGCAAATAAATAGGGTACCCTGTATAGATTACTCCATCTCCGCCCCATTTCACACATGTTATTGCAAGGGTGTGACCAGTGAGACTAATAACACATTTTTTCAAAGTGACATCCCAAATTCGTGCATCACCATCTTTGCTAGCACTCACAAATCGACGGCATGGAGAACTCAAGTGAACTGGTTCCCAAGAGATGCCAGTAATCCACTTTTTGTGGCCCTATCACGAAAAAAAATCCAATAATTAATGCCAAAATCTTATTTTTGACAGCGCATCAGCTAATTAGCGAACATATATGCTATAACTCGAAATATGATTGCTCAGGCTCATCCAACAAAGCAGTTCAATATGAGAGGAGATCGATATTGATTATGCAATATTGAAGGATTTAACGAGGTCTTGCATAGAATACCGACTGAATAATTATATGGGATCACTTGGTTTGAGAAAAAACCCGAAACTTTACCGTGAGTGCATTCCCTAATGGTTTTCCTGTCTGAGGATCCCAACATTGAAGCTCTCCAGCCTTGCTCCCACTAACCAGATGCTTGCCATCTGGTGACCATGCAATACAAAGCACCCAATTCTTGTGTCCTGAACAAAATATTCACAATGAATATTATAAATAGCAAGATAATGAACTTGAGAGTGGCCTTTTTTATAAGATTGAAATTAGTTCCTAGTCCCGATTCCCAAATCCCAACCCATAACACAGAATTGAGCACCCATTAAGGCCTCTCACACTTGCATAAACATATGAAAGCCCATTCTATTTTTACATAAAAAAACACAACACCAAGAACTCAGCAGAAGCATTCTGTCAAATAATTAGACAAGTAATATGGGACATTTTTGCCAATTTGTTGGTTGTGGGGTTTGAACCAGCAACCCCACAATTCTTGAATTCTCCAAGAGGTGGTGGCCACTTGACCAAAGCCTGGCATTATAATTAGACAAGTGAAGCACCTTCATTTGCAAATATAATCAATCTTAGAGTTGGACTAACAAACAATTCGTCCAAATGATAAAGTAATGTCTGTAAACCATGCTTTCAGAACTTGCATAACCGTACCTGAAAAATCATTTACGTTGATTCTATGCTTGGTTCAAATGAAGAAACTACACGTTATTTGACTTGTAAAGTTGTAATTAGTGTAGGTAATTTTCCTTTTTTGGTAATTACACATGGTCTCAGTCAACATAGATGTTTCAATGCACAATACTTCAATAGGCCCTGAGGAAACGAATCATAGAACACGAACCTGTACATGTAAACATTGGAGTTTGAGTATTAAGATCCCATATACGAACAGTGGTATCCCCTGAGCCACTTGCCAACTGTCTCCCATCAGGACTAAACGCAACAGAAAGAACAGCCTCTGCATGGCCTGCAGTCAAGACAACACCAAAGTTGACAACGAGACGGCCAAAAAAAAAAAGTCGAAAACTTGCCTGAGAAATAAAACTAAATGATGGCATAGCCGCATAGGCAAATCATCTAGTTTCTGATCAGCTAGATTAATCTACAAGGGGAAATGATCAGGTAGTAACTGCACAATTAAAAAAATTCCAGCTTGTTTCTTAACATTTAATTGAACTTGTTAACAAATATAAAAAGTGCATTAACAGCATATTCAGAAACTTAAAAGATAATTGCAACTTAAGAATATAACAGGTCCCACCATGATTTATGTCAGATACTCAGAGTTGAAGCAAGTATCATACCAGCGATAGTTGCTGTACAACGATTGACTGGCCGAATCCGAAAAACAGCCTGAGGTTGATAAACAATGCAAAGCACCTTCTCCACCGAAACTGAAAAAATAATTTAACTACACATTAAGAAACTTCAAAAATACTGAAAAAACAATTGTATCCTGCAAAAGGGCGTTCTCACTTTTCCTTGTAAATTACTAACCTTTGTTTTTCTGTAAGTAAGTTTCAAGTGGAACAAGAAGCTCCTGATCTGATATGTAAAAAGAATACGGCATTTTCTCTTCCTGAAAACAACCAATACACAAGTTTCATTAACCTTCAGTGGAATTTCATTATCTATCGTAATACATAATTTAATTACACAACATAGAAGTCACCATTAAAGACATTTCACTTCCCAAAAACAGATAAGGATATAGACTTCAATTCTCCAGAAAGTAAAGCTACTGATAATCAATTGAAGGAGGGATCGGAAATTACATTATTAAGAAGCTTATT
The DNA here is from genome assembly GCA_949673415.1 of Euphorbia schlechtendalii. Classification (NCBI taxonomy): domain Eukaryota; kingdom Viridiplantae; phylum Streptophyta; class Magnoliopsida; order Malpighiales; family Euphorbiaceae; genus Euphorbia; species Euphorbia schlechtendalii. The sequence goes on along the minus strand of CATIWQ010928951.1, from coordinate 10,983 downwards.
AACGATTTGTTGAAGCTGCGGCGGACCGGCGTTCTGTGGAAGAAACAAGGGAGCTCCCAAAACTGCCCCTTCCCGGTCTGCAAATTGACACATAACGTTATTCACAGCTTCCACCTCCATTTTGCGTCTTCCTGCCAACAAAATCAAGGCTCAATATGCATGTATATACAGAGCGGAGGTATTTTAGAGATTTTAGGCTTCTGGATTTTGGTGAGCAACGTATACAGATGAAAAAGGGGATTAGGGTTTTTGAAGGGTTTAATTAATCAATTTTTATTGCGTCACCATATTGGGTTTCCCATAAGTTCTGTAATGACAAATTTGCCCATATGGAGAAACCAAACTTCTATCATTGTCAATACAATTATTGTCCATGCATTGTAATTTGAAACTAATTTGCATGTGAAATCACAAACTTTTTCTATGTGATAATTTTGGTCAACTTAAAAAACATGCCTTGTTATTTTAAACATTGTATAAAAATTTCTATCACTCATTCGATGCTAGAAAAGTAGAAATGATAAAGCAACCATACGATATATTGAATTTATATATACTCATGTTTTATAAATCTAATCAATCATACAAATTGTGAGTGGTACATCGATAAAGTGGGTAAGGTGATCAAAGTTTTTTCGGTAAAGATTTATAAAAAAATGTTTTATAAAGTTTTTTTATAAATAATAAGATTTATAAAAAACGTGTTTTATAAATCTTTATTATTTTAAGATCAAACACATAATAATTACATAGATAGCATCTTTACCTTATTACTGTACTCTTCAATTTTCATAAGGTTTTCTCAGCCCGTTAAATTAGTAAAAATGAACAAATTTATCCTTGAATGCAACAAAAACAATCACACTTTCGAAGAGTGTATGCTACTCACATCACGTTTCAAATTTTGAAAAATCAAACCAATTAAAATTTGACATGTGACATTGTTTGAAATTTTTTCATCAAATCTCTAATATACAATGACCATTGACCAATGTATGTATTTTAGGGTAAATTTAAAAAACATACATTGTGGTTTGACCGTTTTACAAATAAGTGTTTGTAAAATTTTTCTTCCAAAAGAGTACTTGTGGTTTCAAAAGGAGGAAAAAAATATTTTTGATTAAAAATAATAGTGTTACTGTAAATATTTCAATTAATTCAATATTTTTTATAATTTCACCATATTATTTATACATCAAAATTTGGGTAAAACCTGGAAATTCTTCATTTTATTATGATTTTTTAAAAGTTATCATCACATTTAAATTTAAAAAGATATTTGTACTTCTCAAAAAAATTCAAAAATTTATTATTAAAGTGTATTGTATTTTAATTAACTAATCTGCAAATTTTAAGTTTAAAATGGACAAGAATACCCTTCTTCATGCAGTAATTAAAGATTATAAATCTTCTTTTTGCTAACTTTTGAAATTACAAGCATCATTTTACAAAAAAAAATTCACTGTAACTCTTTTACAAAACGATCAAATCACAAGACATATTTTTATAAACTATATTTTACTTTTTTTCCCCAAATATAAGCCTAATAATAATTCAAATTAATTCTTCATCGTTTCAAATTGAAACTAAATCCGAAACTCAAACCTTGGTTAAATCCATGTACTGAAACCAAAATGAAACAAAAAATCAATTGCTTGAAGCCAAAACCAATAGGAACTAAGTTTGAATCTAAATCCACCTTCCTTTCTTCTCATGTTTTCTTTCAATGACTGTTTTTTTATCCATGGAATCTACGGTTGCTTAACGAAAATGAGACTCAACCATAACCAACAAAATTGATTTTAATTAACTCATAATCAACGCACATTTGCATCTTCATCTGAAACAACAAATTAAAATTAAGATTAAGGTTTTGTTTGGATGATAGCTCTCCATGGTTCATTAAAGACGGTACGGATTTTAAAATTTTGTGTTTGGATAGATAGTATAGTATGGTATGGTATGTTTCTTTAAAATTTAGTTTGATTTAAAGGAGAATCATAGAGAACCACCAAATCCGTGGTTCTGTTTTCATGGTTCTTGAAACCATGAAAAAATCATGGAAGAACCATACCATGAAAATAACCATACAACCAAACAAGTGAATTGAAGTTAAAACCATACCATACCATGAAAAAATCATGAACCTATGTGGGTAGTTAAAAGGGTGAGAAAGAAACATGAATCGGGAAGCCAGTGATTGGATTTGGAGGAGTGACGGTTATGAGTAGTACGACAGAGGGTGGAGTGACAACGATGAGGAGAGCATAATAGAGGAGCGGCGGTGATGAGTAGTAACGACGGAGGGAGAAGCAACGGTCACGATGACATATACATTGGTGAAGATGTGTGTAAGGAGGAGGAGATTTGAAATGCATTTAATTGTTGAGTAATCATCAATCGTCCAAATTACATTTTTTTAAAAGAAAATTTCATTAAAAGTCAAACATGTATACTTGTTTTCAACCGGTGTATTTTTACCAAATTGAGAGTTTGAGAAAATCGTCTAAAAATTAAAGGGATACTAGTAGAATAATGAGGTAAGTTAAGGATAGTAACTATATGTTTAGCCTAAGTCTAACATATAAATAACTTATATATAAAAGCCAAGGATATTTGAATATTATGATAACTTCCATTGGGAACCTTTTGGAATTGAAGCATTTATATAAGATATAGTACGGAGGGCTATATTTTTTTTATATTAAATAAGAATGTATCATTAATACTGAAAACTTAAAGTACAAGATACTTAAATCAAATAAAATATTTTATCAAAATCAGAGAATCATAATCTCATTATATTGGAAGATAGGAAAAACTTACCTAAAAACAACAGAAATATATAATGAAAACTAAATAACAATAAAAATTCTGCACTTTATATTTTCTCAAACTCCACTCCACATTATCAAATATTCACAATTATAAAAATTTCAGCATGCTCTATCACATCAACCGGTTTTGCAGAATTTGATGGATCTTGCTCAAAAGAGATATATCTGGGTACCTGATATGAAAGATCAACATGTATCTTTACCAAATCTAAAAGCTGATTTTAAAAATTCAAGATCACATCCGACTTTTACTACCAAGTTAGATGCGTTGATGTATTTGAATTTTTTTTACTTAATTTCAATTCATACATAGAATTTGTTTCAAACTTAGAGACCTGAGTTGTCTTGAACAGACTCTCTTTATGATGCATTTTTAATGATTTTCAAAGTGGGACCTTCAGATTGACTCCCACTGTTAGCCATATAATCGGCTTACATAATTTGAGCACTGAATTGCAGATTTTCAGGAGAGATATCTATCTGTGCATTCCATTATCTACCTATAATCCTATAATTCATTACATTACCCTGTTTTAGTCAAAAACTCAATTATTGAAAGAATTAGACAACAAGAAATAAATACAGAAGAACCTTTCTTATTCTTTTAAGGAAAAAGTAAACATCCCTCACTTCTTTCCCCTTTGGTTTTTCTTCCATTCCCTCAATTTTTTTTTTTTTTGCCACTTTCTACAAACATTTGGCCTAACAATAATTCCCCTCCAACATTCACCCACATCTATAAAGGCCTGGCTAGCACGTGCCACTTTCTGTCATTTCATATGATTGCACCTATTTTGGCCATTCATTCTTGTTCTTGAATGGCACCCAGCAGGGTTTGAAATGTAATTTGACTTCAAACCCATCTCACGATTCCTCTCATTCACCATATTTTCATCATCATCATCATGGAGCCGTCCATATAGTCATAATATAGCTTCTGGAATGCCAAGTTTGCCACTAAGATATAATTGCGTTGGAATGTCACATTTGTGTATATTTGAAACTGGTTCTGTTTGTGCTAGTGTTAGTGATTCTGTCAATGCTAATAAAGGTTCTAGCAAAAATGTGTTGCTCTCACTTTTTCTTTCTTTCTCTTCTTTCATTTCTTCTAATACTGCTTTACCAGTATCAATTCCTATTTACCCAAACCAAGTAAACGAACTTTAGTAAAATTCTCAAACCAAATTTTATTTACCAAATAGAACTTGTAGGACAAATACGTTATGAAATCACCTGAAAGGTATCCACCATGGACGTAGCCATTAAATTTTTCACTTGTATGTTCACCTGTGAAGAAAATCCGGCCTATCGGAGCCTGGAAAATTTATTGAAACATTTAGAAAAGAAACATTGAATATTACTGTAAAAAATAAAGAATTTGTTTTAGGAACCTAGGATCAAATTAAATTCAAGCAAAAAATAGTTCAACAATATCCTGAGAGGATCAGTTATGTCTAAAACAAGTTGTACTTTACCAAACTTAGTCTAGAATAACTTGTCATTTTCCAGTCAAATTAGTTAATAAATAAACTCAAATGCACAATTTGTCATATTTTTACACTGTCATCAGATGTCAAATATGAACAGGCTTAAATTAGTATTTGATCCAAAATTACCAAAAAAAAAAAAGAAAAGAAATGAAAGTATAGGTAATACCTTAATATCTTGAAGGAGTTGGTTATTTGAAATCAGGGGATAATTACTGTAGCTGCCACGCTGGAACCTGTTGCTCCACCAGCGGGGCACAAGAATATCAGTGGCGTTGGGTATAGTGGGCCCAAACATATCTCTAAGCACTTCCATAGCCTCTTTCATAGTCTCCTCGTCAGATTGAGCCTCTACACGTTTCGATTCCTCATTGGTCAATGTTACAACTAGGATATTTGAACCAGGGTATGCATTCTCCATGTGCTGATGACAAAGCCACACATCATTAGTCTAATGGGGTCAAATTTTGTTCTAACTTGTTCACAATCATTTATCTTTTTATTTGCCACATATTATGTCAAAAAATACACATCACTCCAGTTTATGAAAAAAATGAAGATTGATAATGATATATGTAGCTTTGTTTATGCAAAGAGATCATAACTTAATAAACAAGAGTAAACAATCCGTAGCAAATAAAAAGATAGATGATTGTGAAGAGTAAATAATGATCAAGTGTCTCGGTCTCTTATGCCAACTAATGTTGCCAGCTCCAAGACAATGACAGAAAATATAAGATATGCATCATACTGAAATTCATAAAATGTAATAAATAAAGCAAGATATTCTAGTTTTCCAGTCCAGCAAGAAAAGGTAATTTATTTCATTGATTTATGATCATGTCACCATACTATACATAAAATAATGGTCAAACTATGGAAACGAGTATGTGCATAATGAAACAAACTATCTCTACTGAAGCGGAGACTTGAGGTCCTAATACAACTGAAAATTTCATTAAAAAAATTTTTCATGACAGTTTAAACTTTAAACATGAAACACGGATTTGGAATTTTGCTACCTAATAGATGATGCAACTTTAAGATTTAGAACCTGCAAGTCTGCAAATGGAACTATATGACGGCAGAAACAACAAATTGAAAACCAACCTGCCAAAATGTGTAGTATCCTCTACGCTCATGGGCATAAATAAAAAACTCTTTTTCTGGACAACAAGGCCAAAATCTACGTGGAAACTTTAGGAAAATCTTCGTGTACACGATCAGATCACATTTCTCTATGGCCTCTGTTTTCCACCTCTGCACCATTATTTTTTTCATTAAGTCAATTAATAAAATAATAAATTATATCATTGTATTGTCATATTTAATCACACACCAGCCCAGCTTTCTTAGGAAGAGGCAAAACAAATTCATTAAATAAAATTTCTAGTTGAGTACCAAATCACACTTCAGTTTTCAAAAAAAAATTATAATCCAGAAAGTCTGTCACAGCACAGCACACATGAATTTATGAACAATTGGTTATAGAACTCTATGATTTATTCCCAAATCGCACGGTCGGAAATGAACATATATTTCGCAGCCTTACATTATAGAATAGAACACAAATATTAGGTAAAGGTACACGTGTTGAACCAATATCTAGGGTTAATTAAAGAAGCGCAACCTACCAGTGAGACTATGGGTTATCTATCTGTGGATTGCCATGGAATCCATGGTATTACCTTTCCTTCCATAAATACAATAAACACCTCGAAATTCTATCATTACAACTGTTCAAGAATATTTAATACAAGTCTAGATGTCATAACTTAAACCATTCTTGTAGTTTTGGGTCACACTTAATGAAAAAATAATCCTCTGCCCTCAACTGGTATCCCCATGTTTATTCCCTCAATAAAAACTCGTCACATTTCAACTTTTATTATATTTTAATAATTATTAATTTCTTTCTCCTACTTTTTTAATTAAAATATAACAAAAGTTGACATGTGACGGTTTTTTATTGGGAGACAGGCATGGGGACACCATCTGGGATGGAGGATTTTTTTCCTAAAATATCAAGGTAAAATCTGGCAACTGCTATTTCTGTTAGGGACCCATTTCCCGGTGCTTAGGGCCTTATACCTGCAGATTCCATTGCATTAAACTAAAGCAAAGCTATTTATTTCCCACCATAACAAATCCAAAACAATGCTAGTCATATTGAATGGTGAAAATGGAAAGAACCCCAAAAGAAATAAAGAACAATGAAATTTCTTATCTTTCAGATTTTGAACCCACAAGATCATAATCAGCTTTCTAATTGCAATCACCGTTTTGCAATTCCAATTCATGTTTGACTTATTATTGCAACTAACATATGTAAATAAAAAAATATACACATATCTAACTAAAAAACATAGACTAGACTTCAAAATATAGACTAAATTGATTTTTACTTGTTTGGTACTAATATTTGGGACCTCTTTAATGATGATATAAAAATGGTAGTTATAAACTTTAAATATTAACAAGAGGAATAATTAAGAGGAAGAGAAGACGTACGGGCAAGGGAGGCCAAAAAGAAATCAGGTTGCTTTGTAGAACACCAATGCTAGCTGACAAAATTACATAATTGGCTTCGTGGACGCAACCATCCTCTGTTTTTACAATAACGCCATTTCTCGAGTGCTGTATTTCCCTCACAACCTGCCCAAATCCATGCGAAAAAATTATTATTCAATTAGATTTTAAAAAAATACCGTATTTGATAAAGTAATCTTTTGGAAGGTTGTAATGATCAATAGCAAAGTCCAAGACAGTAACTACCCAAATAAAATTTTTTTGATAAAACCCAAATAAGATTCTATGAAGTCAAACCAAGAAAATATGTGCAGCGCAGTGTTTTGGCATAAAAAAGGTGGAGATTTATTTAAGAGAAGAATTTGTGCAGAATTGAGGTACAATGAACGAAATTGGCTACTATAGATGTTTCCCAAAAGTCAAAACCACTGGTTGGGAAAGTGGATCGTAAATTTTGTGAATTAAAGAGCAACTGGAAAAAGTGAAGACAAGAACAGAACAATAAATAAATAAATAAATAGACAGGACTAGCTATTTTCTTGTTCTTATTTTTGAACTGATATGACATTTCAACTCATGGGTTGTGGTCTTCGGCCATAGGCTACTGTGAACATTTGTCCAGGTTAGTGCAAAATGGTGACTTGCGGGCCTACAGACTCATAAAGGGGTAAAAGGCAAAAGGATGGTGGAGATTAAACCAATTTATGACTATATGATTGAAATCTGACATGTTGGTGGGTCATATTTATTAGGGTCTGTACCCAAAAAGTTCATTCAATATGTCCGTGTTAAAATGAAGATTCAGCAATGTTGGTCAAACAGAGCACGATCCTTTAATTTTTTTGCCACTAGGTTCATATCATAATAATTCATGAAGTTTCCTGATTTAATACAAGCAGTGATGACTCAAAAAAATAAACAAAACTGCATTGGTTTCTTTACTAACTAATATATCAAGTTACGTTATTCATGTTACCAATTCCTTAGAGAGAAAAACCCAAGAAGAGTACTATCTTGTATAACCAACCAAAATAAAGGAGTCAACCTTATACAGCTCGAAACAACCATTTTTAGCCCAAAAAGTTTACACCTCACCAATTAGAGACCATAAAAAAAATTTGTTATGCTACAGCAGATTATAGAAAGAGGGAAAGTATATAATGATAAAAATGTTGTGATGGATATATTGAAAAATGATAAATCAGGCATCAAAGAAAGGCGGATAGCTTTCATAATTGTCATTATCTGGCAAACTCATGAGTGGGCCAATCAGTTTCAACAACAAACAGATTGCAGAGTAAAAATAACAAAGTAGAGTTTGGAGTGTATTCCTACTTTTCAAAGGTCTCTTTTTTTCTAAATAAAATAACTTCCTTTCAACTAAGTACACTTAAATCATTTTTCACGGGATGTTAACCCTACCCCTGCAATAAAATCTAAACGCTGTCACTCTTTTCCTATTTAATAATTGGATATGCCATTTAAGAAAATCAAATAACAATGAAACCAAGTACACATTGAAGAGAGAAGATCAACATATATTTTTCTATTCTCGGTAATATACCTTGTTGAGTTTCAGACGAGTGTCCAAGATTTTACCCTCGGAGGTAAATAGAAAATCCCCTGCTAATTTGTATAGCAAATACTCGTATCCTCTTTCATCTGCTACAAGAAATTCTCTTTCTCCGAAATCAACATAGGTTGATATTGGCTCTACCTCTACACTCAGAAAGCCCATTCCAAATATCACATTATCAGCCAATCGAAGCATATAAAAAAACTATAAATAACGGAGGATAACCGCTTGAATCACTTAAAATGTGAAAAATTGTTTATAAATTATTTTCCAAAAAAAAAAAAAAAGTGCAATGAGCTGTAAAACCACCAACCTGCCATCTCAAAATCATGAAGAATGAAGTCGATAGCCAGCTCTATTGGAGTCTTTGGTGAGCTAAAGACAAAAAAAAAAGAAAAAGAAAATAGAAGTCAAATTCGAGATGGCAGAATGGAGAATGAAGTCGATAGCCAGCTCAATTTTAATTAGTACCAATTGATTTCAAGCGGCATAAAGGCAGAAATAACTTTCTACAAGGGCAAAAATAATAATTACCAAGGCGGTTCAATAACTTCACCAACATGGTTAGCCTCCAGAATCCTCAGGTTCGTAATGGCTGACTCCACCGCCTTCTTGTAAGAATCTGCGGCCACACCACTTGGAAATATTTTACCGCTGCAACCACAAAAGAAGAAACAGAAAAGGTTCATTTCCAGCCGCAAATTCTCTCCGAAAAAAAATCAAAATATCACCGTAACCGCCTGCCGCAATTCCAAAAACTGAAACTATACTGATTTCTGAAACTGAATTCCGAACAGTGCACAAAAAACCAAAAGCACGCTCAAGGACGCAGCAATTTTGGAAAATCAATTTCATAACCGAAAGTATCACACAATTCCACAAATGAACAGAATTCAAAAGAAATGCACCTCAATTCAAAATTTGAATAAAAAAAATGAAGAAGGAACAAAGAAAACTCGAGAGGAGTGATCCAACGCCAAAAACATGAAAATTATACGGTTTATACACGAATATACCTTCGGTCGTAAATGTTATAACGAGCATTGCTGTAATCGGAGAAGCAAGTGCGGAGACCGAGTTCATTGGCGAGCTCCCACACCGGATTAGATTCCTTGCCACCAACACCGGCGATCCAACCAGCACCGAGCTCCACAGAAACACCGCCAAAATTTTCTTTCCGAATCCTACCGCCGATACGATCAGACGCTTCCAAAATCACCAAATCCTCTATGCCATTCTCTGCCAAGACCTTCGCCGCAGATAAACCTTAACACAAAAACAAAAACAGAACAGTTCGGTTAATAGGAGCGAAAATCATGGATTAAGCGGGGTGATAGAGAGTTACCGGAGATTCCGGCGCCGATAATAATGACGGAGGAGCGAGAGGAAGAGTCCATTATAGAGAGAGAAGAATTGGGAAGGTGGTGTTTGGGGGTTGAGTTTTTAATTGGCGAGAGAAGAGGAAATAGCGGGAGTCTGTTTATATAGCTGTATTTTCTTTCTTTTTTTTTATTTAAAATATAAAATAAATATTTTGATAGGTGTTGGCAACTTGGAGGAGGAATTTGAACAGAAAAGTAAGAATTTGGTTCTGTTCTGTAATTTTGCTTTTCAATTAGGGGGGAGAGAGTTGACTCTCTTTTACGCGTCTTTCCCATACGATAAGGGTATACTCGTCATTTCTTATATATTTTGTAATTGTGCTGATTAATATCATTAGAGTTTTTCATTTGTTTTAAAACTACAATGTGGTTCTATTGGCATTTGATACCGGATTTTATGCACTGAAATTACAACTATATCCCAAATATCCAATCATGTATTGTTTAGGATGTTAGAAAAGGGAAAACTTTATTGATTAATCAAATATACAAGATTGAAACATCATAAATTCGATTGTTTCGATAATTTGTGTACATTACGATAGTCTGATGGCGACTCAAAAAGCATAAATCGTCATGTATAAATGTATACCGGTACACATGCATTGTCACTATAATATCGTTAGATAACTAGTCTTAACAGTGGTTGATTTTGTATGAGCAAAGATCAAATGGTTAAAAATATATGAAGTTGAAAAAAATATCAGCCATGAATATATAATGGTTAACTTCTGAAACCTGAACTGAACTTAACTTAACTGAACTTAACTGAATTTAATGAACCTGAACTTAATTGAACTTAATAATAAATATATTAATTATTAAAATAATAGTAAAACCCATTAAATATAAAAATAAATAAATTATTAATAATCATTACAAATAATATAATTAATAATTACCTATAAAAAAATAATTAATAAAACAATTTTAATACCATTAATAACAAAAAATTTTATAATACTTAAATTCATTTACTTAAAATTTTATTATTCAAATAATAATTATTATTATAATTACACGTGAGCTAATAATAATTATTATAATATATTATAGCTTGGATTCAAATTATCACTTATTATTGGATTATAAAAACGTAATAGTTATTTTAATAAATAAATATTTTTTATTTATTATTCCATATCACATTTTCTAATTAATTAATACTATGA
>CATIWQ010928933.1:0-19383 GCA_949673415.1 Euphorbia schlechtendalii | reverse complement strand
TAAAAAATAGTTTCCAATTGCAGAGTTATTGATAATCACACCAAACACTGCAATAAATATCTCTTAATATTAAAAGTACAGCAATAAGAGGAAAAATTAGACAATTTGCATATAAGCACAGTACTCTTTAAGGCAACACGGTAGTCATTAAAAGGTTGTACGAGAATTAAGGAAAGAAGTCAATGATAATCAACAAGGATACTTTAATTAACTGAAAATGGAGATGCCTCACATAATAATGATAATAATATAGAAATTTGTTGCATTCGAAAATCAAAACCAGACCAGACCACACATGATTGTATAACTAAACTAAAATTCATAAACAAACTCATCTCTCTCATCAAGTATTACCCTTCGAGTACTATGGCTAGCACATCTGTGTTGACTATCCAAAACTCAACGCCTTTCATTTAACTCTCAATCATACGGTTGACCGCATTTGACCCACCACCTCCAACACCAATAACTTAAATCTTAGCTTCATTATAATTACTCAGAATAGATTCAAGTCTTAATGTATCAGAAGCAGTTTAAGAGGTCACACAAGCTGCCATTTTAAACTAGGCGGATGAAACACCTAACTCACTCATATATGCCTCATACTGGGAAATTAACTTCCAATACCTGTTTAGCAAAAAGCAAAACAATCAAAAGGCATCCATCAATGCCAAGCATTTGAAATTTCTAATTGAGCTAAGTAATTAAAATAACAGCACCAAAATCCAAATGTCAAAATTTATAAAACTCGCTAGAAGAACTCACAAATGAATTATAAAATCAATAACATCATTGATAGTGAAACAGAAACCTAAATTGCTAAAGGAAAACCAAGTAAAAAAATTCTAAAATCAACCCCACTAAAAAAGAGCTGATGAGAAATTAACTTCCAATCCCTGTTTAGAAATGAAAAACGATCAAAAGGCATCCATCAATGACAAACATCTGAAATTTCTTATTGAGCAAAGTCAACAAAATAACAACACAAAAATCCAATTATCAAATCTTCAAGTCTCACCATGAAAACTCAAATGAACTACAAAATCAATAACATCAGTCATAGTAAAACATAAACCTAAATTGTTAAAGTAAAACTAAATACACAATAAAATTAAACCCGAAGGATAACAATAATTAAGAAGCAGATCATCATTATTACTATCCTAAACTAAAGAAAGAAGCAGATCATCACTCAAAACTAATTAAGAAGCAGAATCACTCAAAAAATTAATAAAGAAATCAGAATCACTCACCAGAAGTTCTAATCGGTGACGAAAGAGAGAATCTCAGGCCCACGGCGATGGAATTTTAGGACAAAAAGAAGGGGATGCTATTTTTGACTGAAAAAATTGAAAAGAAATCAGTAAGATGAAAGAAAGAGGAAATAGTGAGCAGAGGAGGATGAGAGAGAGAAAAAGACCATAAAAGAGAAGAAAAACTAACCTGAAAGTGGTTGTCGTCGCCAGAAATTGGAGCTCCGTTTGATCTCTGCAAAGAGGAAGGAGCGGCTGCAAGATAGAGTTTGGGATAGCAGGCCCTAAATTAAAAGAGATAGGGTTGGGGTATTACGGACGGTTAATAAATCACAACCGTCCGCAATACCTTTTTAATTCATTTTTGGAAAGGCATTGCGGACGGTTAATACATATTGACCGTCCGCAATACTTTTTTTTTAATTCATGGCATTGCGGACGGTTGTTTCACAAGAACCGTCCGCAATGCTCAATGTATTACGAACGGTTCGTTTTTAAAAACCGTCCAGAATACTTATATATGTATTACGGACGGTTGTTACGTAACAACCGTCCGTAATAACTGGTTCCGCGTTTTTTAATGAGCATACAGACGGTTTCTTATAGAAACCTCCCGAATAGTGTGACCCTATAGGCTCCTTTTCCACTAGTGCATCTCCATCCATCTCTCTAGCATTTAAGTCCACCTTCAGAACCATAGAAGCTACCTGAATCTAAGAACACTGTGAATCTAAGAAATATAAATTTACAAAATTGTATGAATATAGTGAAGCGACGATTACCATATTCCAGTGGCAGCGATGACCAGTTTTCCGTGATGGTTGTGAGAGTTGAGATAAAAACTAAGTTGGAAGATAATAGGCCCAAAGTGAAGAGTGACCAGGAATTGGAATTGGGAATTAAAAAAATTACCTGTCCCTTCTCACACGAATAATAATTGGGAATTAATGAAGGAATTGAATGACAAAAGACGAAGGCAATAAGAAGCAACTACGACTCTAACTGCGTTGAAAAACACCGAGTCGCCACCGCTCACGTCGTCAACGGACTCAGTTCGCATCACACCACACATCATCTGTCGTCGCTAACGGTGAGCTCAACTTTCTCAGATCACCCACCGTTAACCACCTGGTGACTTCATCTCTAACGTATACCTTCGCTGGGCCGCCGCCGCCCATCCCTACAAGTTTCCTTAATTTAGTCCTCCACTCGGCCAAAATGTATGGCAACATACCGCCTACGTGCATGTCCCACACCTTCAGTATTAGCTCTGCCATGGTGGCCTCTGTAGAAACGATCACCGCCGGCAAGGAAGAAGAAATCGAAACACCTGGAATCTCAGATTTTTCACCAAAAATAAAAAATTACTCATGTGATTCTGCTTTCATTTGGAAGTCGAGTGTATTTCCCACACCTTCATTTTTGACGGTTTGGATGGAAAATCCTCGATTTGATAACGCAAACAAACCCTGCGTCCCCTTTTGAGTCCCATAATACCACAAACCTCATTTTGAAAATGACATAAATTACAAGATACTTTTTTGAAGTTTACCCTAAATAGTAAACACGCCTTATTAATTTTTCATTTAGTCAAAATAATGAAAATATCAAACATGTTAAAACCTTTTAACTCTCAATATACTCTCAATGTAGTTCCAAAACTTAGGTTTGAAAATATTTTATGAGTACTTGAGGACTTTGTTCAACAGAACCAAAGTTTAACTAGAGAGAAAATGTAACAAAAAAATATGAGAAAAATGTGAATGAGAAAAGTACAATAGTTAATTAGAGATAAAATTATAAAAAGTGAAATAAATGAAAAATGATTAAAGAAAGATAACTAGAGAACGAGGAATTTTCTGTCAAATAGAAAAGGAGAAAATATCGTTTTTCATCATTGGAAAAGGTAAATTTAAAAGGAGAAAATATCGTTTATCATCATGCTAAGTACTCCTTCATAAAAGGAAAATGATTCTCTACAAGAATGGTGAGAAAAGAAGTAGATTCATACTGTGAATAGTTCAAAGAAAGAAATATCAATTTAGACCTAAAATAGATAATATCATATTGTTGTGGAGATATTTGATATGGTCGGGTCGTCTAATAGTGGTAACAAAGTCATGCTCTAACATTAACATTGATGTGGATAAAATCATTAAATGTCAAACAAATATAGTATATTTAGTCGCTCACTTTTAAATCGTGCATCCTTCTACGCATTAGAGTGTCCAACAATGTATTAGTGGTCGAGCGAATACATAATTGGTCTACATAATGCATGATGATACTTTGTTCGATAGGAAGATTGCTATGTCAACAAATCCCACAGAAAGTTAAAAATATTTTGTTTTTTTAAAAAAGCATGAATAATATTTTTATTAATACGAGACTTTTGGAATAAACGTCAAATGAACATCCATGATAACTCAATTATAAAGTGACAATATCATGTCGTCGTAAAATTACATAATGTACCCGGAAGGCCAATAGAAAACAATGTTGATGAGATTTCCAATTTTGTCAAAACATTTAGGTAGCTGAAAACTGTAGTACAAATTTAATTAACATGCATTTTGAAAAATTCCAAAAAAATTTAATACTTTTACCGGTCAAAATTAAAGTAAATTATGCTTTTCCTTCACATGCATTATTCTCAAATGATTAATATCTCTAATTAATTGGCACTTTATTAGTCATGCATTGTCAGCCAAAACAATGTATTCGGAGACCAAATTATCACTTTCAAAGAACAATACCTGGGCTGGACATATTCGAGAAATTCACAATCAGAAAATTTGCATGTGCAATATTGGTTTATGATTGACAACTTTATAATTCAAATATATACTTAATAATGTTTAATTTGAGCATTATGTCTAATTTTGTCAAAGTACTATTGAATTAAAAAAAGGTACAAATAATTTGATAAAGAAAACAGTACTGATAAATAAACAGAGTTGTCAACCTTGTAATTAACTTTGGAAAATAAAATTATAATAAAAGATATAAAAGAATGACAAGAACGCGGAAAAAGAAGCAACGTATCTTAACTAGAATTATTTGTGTCTGAGATCTTGGCTTTTGGTTAAAACGGATGATGTGAATTCTAGAAATCTCAGGTTCAAGTGACATATGAAACGGGTTAAAAAAATTTCTTATTATTTAATGTAAGCCTAAATAAGGTAAATTTATAAAAAAATTTACAAAGCATCAAAAATCAAAAAGACCCAAAAATGCATTAAACCTGAATATGACAACACAAGTAGAACAAACGAAATACGAAGGCATTGAAAAAGAATGAAGGTTTCGTCATACTCAAAGACTACGATGCAAAAACTACTCAAAACATAGTCTTCAGAAGAAAAACTGATTGAAACACCAAATTGCATTGTTGCTACTTTTCCAAATCTTGGATACACAAAACCTTTAACAATATTTTAAAAATCCATAGGCGCAAGTTAGACATTCGGAGTCTTCGAGCCTAGATAGAGATTAGTCGGGTCTTATGTGGGATTAATCGCACGTATGTTTATATTTTTAAATTTTGTATAAAATGTAATTAAAATTATAAATTAATACATTAGTACACACTATTACAAAAAAATTTATATATTTTTAATAGAAAAACATAATTTTTTTAATTCTTACTAAATAAAAGTATTTACTATAACTTAATCCAGAGTATTATGAACCCCTTATATTTTAGCAGTTTAGACTAAATTCTCAATTTTGTCAAACAATAATGTCTTGAAAAAGACAATTTAGACACTTTCTAAGCAGAAAAATCAAATAAAACAATACCTAAGAGACAACAAATCGGCCAAAGGCGTACATCCATAAAGTTGGAGTACATTTAACAAAATCAGGCTTAGGTGTAAATTTTTAATTAATGTCATTTGTATTTTGTAATATATATATTGAATAGTGTTGATGTCCATTAACTCTTCATTTATGTATATTGATTTGTAACTTGTATCTGTACTAGTACTTAGTATTTGCTTATATATAAGTTTGTTGTACACAATTCCTAAGAATGGTAATAATAGAATTTCATATTACTTTTTTTAAATTTCTTATTCTCTACATTTCTATATATTCATGTTATCTATATATATATTCTTGTTATTCATATTATTTATAACATGTTATTAGCAAGAATTCGCTCTTTCAACAACAAGAATATAACTCATCTGATATGAAGAAGAAATGGTTTCGGGATGAGTCTTATATGAATTTTAATTAATGGGTAAGTTTTTCTTTTCTATCTCTAATTTCTTTTATTATTGTTAATTCTATGTATATATTATATTCTTAATTCTTATATGTATTTTTGTTGATAGATTTATGCATACGAGTAATGACGTTCAACAAGGGATTGCAGTCCCTCAGTTAAATTCATCAGTTTTTGATGATGTATATTATTTTTTTTATTATTTATTTAATTGAATTTGAGCTACAAAAGTTTATTGTAAATTATTATAATTTAATTTTAAAGTATTGTAACTGTAAAAGTCGACTATTAAAGATCTCGATCTTTTATTAAAGTTTCAATGAAAAGAATCATTTGCTAGCAATTTTCACCCGAAGTGGAATATAAAATTGATAAACAATTTACATCACAAATGGAAATATAGAAATTGATGAATAATTTCCACTCGAAGAAGAAAAATAATTTTGATGAACAATAATCACCCGAAGTGAAAATTAAAGGAAATAATTTGTTTACTGGTATTGATGTTAATGATAATATAATAAACAAACATATACATGTATATGGGGTAAAAAAGGTCTAAAATTGTTACCATGATAACTAATAACGTCAAAAAATGGATGAAAACTCCATAAAAGTTAGTATTAATGTACTAAGCGGAAAAATGTAATGACACGAAAGAGCTAGTACTTGTATCAAAAGAGACAAACAAAATTATAAATAATACATTATATTTTGAAATTTTTGCAAAAGTGTATTATGTTTTAAAAATATTCGTTGAAATATAATTTTGAAATCCGAGTGAATACATTAAAAAAATGTCATTATATATTATAAATACATGTTCAAGCGAATATAATTATAAACCAATTTTTTATGGATTCAGATACTTGTATAATTTGACACAATTGACTAGGTCATTCTAGTACGATAATGATGAGAAAAATTGTAAAACTATAAAAAACAACTAGAAGTTGTTTTTATATATACTGCATGTTCGTAAGAAAAAATATTGACCACAAAACCTTCTAGAATTAAGGCCGACATTAAATCTCATGTTTTAGAAAGCATATAACGTGATATATGTAGATCAATCCATCTATGATGTAAACCAGTCAACTAATTATATAAGTAAACTTCTAGAAGAAGTATAGTACTTGAAGTTTTTATTTTAACTAAATGGCCACATTTGTGTTTTATATCAAAAGGGATTAAAGTTGAGCATACCATATTATATGTTCATACTTAAAATGGTTTGATAGAATCATTTATTAAATGTCCGTATTTGATTGCACGAAAAATTAATACATGTCATATTTGCAAATATTGCATACAACAATTTTATATGTTTATACCAAGCTATAATAAAAATTTTCCCCTAAAGTTTGCTTCGGGTCACGAGCCTAATATTCTTCATCCAATTATATTTGATTATGATGTACATGTGCCTATAAATTCATCATAATTAACCAAAATGCGTATGAATCTATATCGATAATTAAATATCTTGAAGCATTTTCTAGTATAAAAACAATTTTGGAAAAGTGAATTTAATATAGGCCAAATGCATTAACACATCTCTAAAGTTGGTTCACAAAACCGGATGCCACCCTCAACTTTCAAAAGGATTGATTACCCCCTTCAACTTGGTAAAAAGGACTAGTTATCCCCTTGTCATGATAAAAATACACAAGTTTGCCCCCTCAATACCACGTGTTAACTTCTGGTTGGAAAGAGAAAAATTAGAAAAATGACATCTTTGAAAAGTCAAATCAACCACATTCTGACACGTGGCGTTACGAGGGCTGACTTGTGCATTTTTACCAAGTTAAGGGGGGTAACTGGTTCTTTTGAAAGTTGAGGGTGGCATCCGATTTTCTGAACCAACTTTAGGGGGATGTTAATGTATTAGGCCTTTAATATAATGTTTCATCATAAATTAACATTGAAATTCGTGAAGAATAAATAGATAATAGCGTTATATAACACGCATGAAAATTACTAATTGGTTTATAAGATAAAAATCCTCTAATTTTGTCGACAATTGATAAATATAATATCGTTGACAAATACACTTCCTGTTGAAGTACTAGCACTTGATGTGCAAACACCTAAAGTTGTTGAAAATGAAAAATTTAATAAATTATATTAATAATATTAAAAGATGAAATGAATTTTAAATTATCATCAATCATATTTTGTATGTAACATGGAAATAAGAATATGAACTAAATTTGTTAATTAAGGTAATTTTGACTCTATTGAAAATCAAAAGTTTTCAGACCCGTAGTTTGAATAACAAAAGAGGTAAAATTGATGAGATATGCATTATTTTCTTTATATTTGTATTTCATATTCTTAACTTTTCTTTTGTTATAGTATTACTAATTTATATTATGTGATAGAGTTGCAATAATTTATATATTGCTTAAAGTCGATCACACAGGTTTTGTGGCAAATCAGTAAAAGAAAATATGATGATAATTCACGAAGAATGACCAAGTCATCTACGAAGTTAGTTCAAGTGAGAATCCAATATATCTTTTTGCTAAGTCACACTAATTTTGTTTTAAAAAAATTGTACGTAATATTGAGGTGTATCAGCTCAAGAATATCTCCTGTTCCTTGTGTTTTTTAGGGAAAGTATAATTTCATATAATCTATTATCAAATATTTAATACAAAATGTTAGAACTAATAATACTTAAAATATAATTAAGCATTAATTATTTATTGATCATTAGTGTATATTAATTATAGTTGTCATAACAAAAATCACAAAAATCGTGATTTTTATCCTGTATGAGGTTTCACTTTAATAAAATACTCTTTTTTAAACCTTTTGATTTTTTTCCCTTTTTTAATATTTGTTTTAATAAAATACCCCTTTTATTAAATTTTTAATGCCTTTTTTATAGTATTTTAATTCTAACCGTTTCTTCTTTTTTAATTAACATTATTATAGCAGTTTCTAATTTTGTAAGATTCTCCTTTATCATTCGTTTGTTCATCTGCAATTATCGTTCCTATCATATTCGTTGATTCCATATTTTTGTTTCTTCTTGTCATTTCTCACAGAATTTGTTGTCCTCATCTTTTTTTCGTTCCACAAAAATAAGAACCTGTATATCATTAAAAAAGGGTAAACTTAAAAAAAGTACCATATGATTCGGATCATTTTCAAAATGGTGCTTGTGGTATTTCAAATCTTAAAAGGGGGTCTGTGATTTCGAACCGTTAGTAAAACAAGGAAATTTTTTTAACACCATCAGTTTTGCTGAGGTGTGGCAAGGGGCATTTTGGGAAAATCATTAATTCTTCATCTTCTTCATTTCAAATCCAAACATATTCTTCAAACGATTACTGTAATTGTAATTCAAGCACTCTGAAAAAAGTCCACTAAATAATCAAGGAAAAGAAAGTGGAAATCTGAATCATGATTCGAATAACATAATGTACCACAATCGAATAGAGAAGTCAAAATCTAAGCAACAATTAAAAATAAATTATCTGAGAAAGCTAAGAAGAAAATAAAACAGTGGCAAACGAAAAGAAATTACTAGAAAGTGAAAGACGTTTTGTCTCTGGTGCTTCCAATATAGATGAGCAGATCGAAATAAGCCATTGGAGCTGTAGTATTGACTACAAGGCTCAAAAGCCAAACAAGAAGACATCAATCCTTGAAATCTCGATCCACAAAATGGAGAAACCAAATCTCTCGGACAAAATTTCGAACCAGCAGTAGAAGAAGTGAAACTATGGCTAGAGAGAAGCGCCTTTCTTCTACGAGTGCAACGGTTGAGATAATCTCTACTAATAATCCAACGCCTTTCTTCTACGAGCAAAGCCAACCCTATCTTCTTTCTATAAATCAACAAACAACAGAAAAATCGAAATCCACTGGAATTTTTTCCCAATGGTGGAGGCGGCGGTCGAGCGACGGTAACACGGGAAGGAGGTGGTGACGTGGTGGTGAGTCGGTGGCAAGATTAGGTGGAGATGATTGTGGCTGCATTCAAAGAAAGGATTTAATGGTTTGATTTTTAGGGTTTAATTTGAGGAGGAAGATGAAGAATAAAAAACTTTGAATTCCTAAAATACCCTTTGCCACATTATCGAAATTGACGGTGTCAGTTAAATTTTCTTATCTTGTTAACGATTCAAAATCACAGACCATCTTTTAAAACCCGAAATACCACAAACACTATTTTAAAAAGGACCAAACCACATGATGTTTTTTTTAAGTTTACCCTAAAAAAAACTAAACTCAATTACAAAATATCTAACACCCTAACAACTAAGATAAACAAATATAGATTATTCACAATCTGTTCATAAACTGATCAATTTAAAAAATTCTAAGTTTCAAACTCATGCAAAGGTAATCTATACAAATTGACGAGAAACCATACAATTACTAAGTTTTAAACTATACAAACTATACATTGGCATCAATTTACTATATGAATTCGAATAACAAATCAACTTTCAAATTCAAAAAACGATAAACTATATAAAATCGAAGCCCATACAAATTATATGCTTAAATCTACAATTCCTATAACCATACATTTTCAAAGCTGAAACTATACAAATTAACACCGCCATCTTAAAACTATACAAATAGAAATATTCAACCATATAAACTATACAAATTCACAATAAACCGTTTAATTAAACCATAAATTCAAATTCCGATTAAACTCTTTAAATAAACCCTAACAATATAAACCATACAAATTCAAAATAAACCCCATACAGATTCAAAATAAATAACATACAAAATCGAATTACAAACCCTATACGAATTCGAATTACAAATCGACTTTCAAATTTAAAAACCGGTAAACTATACAAAATCGAAGCTCATACAAATTATATGTTTTTTTTAAAAAAAAACATACAAATTATATACTTAAATCTACAATATCCATAACCATAAATTTTCTAAGCTGAAACTATACAATTTAACACTGCCATCCTAAAACTATACAAATAGAAATATAGAAATTCATAACCATATAAACTATACGAATTCACAATAAACCGTTTAATTAAACTCTAAATTCAAATTCTGATTAAACCCTTTAATTAAACCAAACAAATTCAAAATAAAACCTATACAGATTCAAAATCATTAACATACAAAATCGAATTACAAACCCTACACAAATTCAAATTACAAATCAACTTTCATATTTAAAAACTGGTAAACTATACAAAATCGAAACCCATACAAATTACACGCTTAAATCTACAATATCCATAACCATAAATTTTCTATACTGAAACGATAAAAATTAACACCACCATCCTAAAACTATACAAATAGAAATATAGAAATTCACAACCATATAACCTATACAAATTCACAATAAACCGTTTAATCAAACCCTAAATTTAAATTCCGATTAAACCCTTTAATTAAACCCTAACCATATAAACCATACAAATTCAAAATAAACCCTATACGGATTCAAAATCATTGACAGATCACTCAATTTTATCAAACCCCAAATTTCATAGTATCTCTTCCCTGGAAGAGATTTGTGTTATATGAACCTGAACATATATAATCCGACAATGGGATTATATTATCTCTAAATTGAATTCCAACCCGTATAAACCATACAATTTTAAAGTATTATGAACTTCAATTTGTTTAAATAGAAAACTTACCTTTGATTCAAAAATACGATTGTTTGTTTTGCTGCTGTCGATGCTTGTTGTTAACGTTATGGTGATTTTGTCCTTCCATTGAGTTTTTGATGGAGTAGAGATGTTGACGAAGCGTTGGTCGAAATCGTATTCTTCCTATTTTGGTGTAGTTGAGTTCCATTAGGAATCGTCCATTAATTGTGGATGAGAAGTTAATTAGTGGGAAGGGGTTTAATTTTCAAAAGGGGTATTTTGTTAATTTTCAATTGAGATATTTTATTAATAGAATGGGTGCAATCCTGAAACACATATCTCATGTAGGGTATTTATATAAAAAACGCACATCATAATGGCTGATAATGGCGACTGTGGGTTTGTTTTGTACAACAGATAATTGAACCTGTTTTATGTCGTTGTTGATATTAGCTGTTGTTGTTTACTGTTCGATATAACAATTATTCAAGAATTAATAATTGGTAAAATTATTATATGTTGTTGATGATATAACATAAACACATGTAAACATAATAAAAGTTATATAATAAAAAAATTGCGATTTTACCATTCCCCACGTATTAAACTTGAACATTCTTTAAGTGTTCTATTTCAAACACCATTGCAATTTCATCTGTATTGCCAACCTATTCCCAAAATCAAAGACAATAATTTCACTTGATTTGCATTCTACACTTATTCCAATTGAGTCGGGACCAACGTGATAAATTAATAATTCACTAAATTTATAAGATAATACGAAAAAATAAATTCATATAGGTCTCATTTGACATATAAATTAATAATTCATAATTTATGAAAATATATTTCATATAATTCATAACTAATCTAAGAAGATTTTTGAAAATATGAATCTAATGTTACTTGTTTCTTTTTAAAACTAATATGCACTTGAATCTTATCTTTAACATTTCTTAGAGCATTGAGAAAATCCGGTGTAGAGTTCTCATATTATAAAAGAAAGTGTTGTAAGGTGATTGCTTTTGAGTGGATGCTGGATTTTATTGTTTGTACTCACATAATTCTCTACGTATACCATCTTTCATGATTGATTTTTTTATACCTTTGAAATGAGAAACCATTTTTTTCTTTTGTTTTGTAGAGTTATATGTAGTAACTCTCTTTATATAGTAACTTAGTTAATATTAGTACATGTAACTATATTAATAGTTGAGTGGATTTATACATTTAATTTGAGATATGTATGGAATACTAAAAGTTTATCAATGAAAATACATGAATTTAGTTAATATGCATGATTAATACTTATTAATAATATTCATGTATTTCATACATATTCACATTATAGAGATATAAACTACATACTTTATAAATTAATACCTTGCTAAATTAATAAAATTTCAGGATCCTATTAATTTATAGAGGTTTGACTTTACCTCATGAACCGATGTTATTGAAACAAATCCAGATTATATACACTGACGGTATCAGTATCAAAACTCGGGTGTGACACTCCATTTAGCAACCACATAGTTAATTTTGGCCCACAACAAATTCAATCCGACAAATAAAATATTATATTTGTAATATACTTTAATTCAACTAGGTATAAAAAGTATTAACTAAGATATTTATTTTACCGCATGATTGGTTCCGCCAAAGTTCAACATTTTCTAATTTTTTTTGCATAACAAATATAAGACCGGTTGTTCAATCTGTTGACTTTACCATCTATGTCAAATTTTCTTAAATAATTTATTATCCAACCGATCAAATCAATAACTAGTTCAAGGTTAATCAAACTGAAGTAAAATCAAAATAGATTATTGATAGGTGATACAACCGATTCACATCTTGATTGGTTCAGCCGAAATTTAACCTTTTTTATTTATATATGCAAAATATACTAAACCGGCTGTTCAATATATCCTCTTTATCCTATTTGTCAGTCTTTTAAACTAAAAATTATGACCAAGCCGATCAAATCAATAAACGGTTCAAAGCTAAACCAACAGAACTAGCTATCTGGTCTTATACGATTAGTTTATTAAGTTATTATAAGGAGTAACTTTCTCTAGAATTGGCATAAAAGAATGAAAAAGTTAATCTCTCATGGACCAGTGACAAGCTGTTGGGTGTGTTACATATATAATATATGTATTGCAGTCATTCTGCAAAGTGGTCCTATTTCAAAACACTTCAAATTTATTCAGAGTTATCCTCTTTTCCTTTCATTAATTAATTAAATGGATACATATTGTATGAAATTTATATATGACATATAAATTGAGTGGTAGAGATAAGAGACTCAAGAAAATCTAAGAGCTAGCTACCAATAGTACATTAAGCTATAAATACATATATATTTGGTTGATGAATATATTTAATTTATATTAACATTCATTCTTCCTTTATTTCGATGTCCGACTTTTTCTTGTTATTCATCAATAAGGACTTAAATTTTAATCATATTTTCTTTTGTTATTCTTGATAAATCTTGAAAAACTGGACTTCAAACCAGATAATTTTTTTGGTCAACTCCTTTGACACCATTTTGTCAGTTAATAGAATGCAATTATGTTGATTTTACGGATTTTGTGATTCTCCGTATATTTTAACAAATATTGGTGTATTTTTTTTATGAATGAAATAGATAAAGGAGAAACGAAATATCTTAAATTAAATTGACATCATTTGGTAAACTTCTAAACTAGAAGAATCAAAATATGAATTGAAAAAATTTCTCGACAAAAGGACTCAAGAGTTATAAATAAAGTTTGCGGGGTTAATAAGTACATCCAGACAATTACTCAAGTGTTACGAAACCTATTTAATTTTGTTGCAGGAATTTAATTTTTCCATTCGTTTTTCTCATATTCCATGGAATAGTTATTCCGCCAACCAAACGGGGTCCTAAATCTTTTTTTTTTAATTAATGACCTCCTTTTCTGATGTATCTTTATTTCTTTTTCCAATTCACCCCTTTCTCTTTTTCTATATTAATATTTCATCTACTTCATTTTCTTGTGATTTATAAGAATTTTCTCGACATTTTTATTATTTGAAAAATGTATTCATACTTTGGGTATAGTATATATTAATATTTAAATACTATCTTGATTGTATTGAAACAAAATACATGAATATTTAATTGATTATTGAAAATTTAATACAATATATAATTTCGAAGATTTTTAAAGTGTTTTGCTAATCATTGAATTACTCCGCATAGTTATCAGCTCTATATTTGATATTGGCTTGTCGGTAACAGCAACTTGCTGTTTTAAAATAATTTTTACAATTTATTGTCATTGTGTGAACAATATTTTGAATTGTCGACTATGATTACGATTTGACATGATGGAAACAAAAAGCAAAGCATTATGGGTTTGATTTAAAGGAAGATTGAAATTGAGTAGGGTCCAGGAAATTGTAGTTAAAGAAACATTAGCGTATAACAACAACGTTTGGTTCATGCAAACCTCCTACTGGTTTGCCAATAAAGTCACAGCCTTATATAGCAAAGCCTAGGCAATACATAAATGGGTTGAAAATGGGACCATTTTCATATAATTAATAAAGATGTAAACACTTTGATTGCAACTGTACCACACCACTTGTGTATATTCATTATCCTGAAGTTGACTAAGTAGTTAGATGCACAAAGCGTTCTGCGTTCATACACGCATCATCATGGAATGACTGTAGAGATGAATTCTAGACATTATATCTTGGTTAAAAAGTCGGTCTCGTGCATGAAGAATTCTACGCTAATTGAGGGTACCAGGTATAGAGAATATATGAGCCGGAGAGTGCTGAGCTTAATATCTTGAGTGAACATACAAGTGGGGTTAGACCCGTCTAGTAAAAAAACAATTGGCTTGTGTTAAAGCCCAATACTTCACTTAAATCATTCATGTTTGATGTTGCGGGAATCAAACGTGGTGCACTTGCTAGACAAAAATGATGTTAGGAGACTAGGCTAGGGCTTTCAGGCATAGTCACTCCGATACCTAAATTAGATTTAAATGCAGGTGAATATAGAATTTGGGTGTTGATAGTGATTGATTGCTTACCCCCTCAATGACCATAAATCCTTTATATAAGAGAGGAGACCATTATCTTTAAAGCAGCGGTTATGTTGAACCTTTTAAAGACGATCTCATTACTGTCTTCTTAATGGCTACTTTGAATTCCTAAAAGAATGCCACATGGCTCTCTCATGGGCAACCATGTGTCTATGTCTTTGTGGATTGAG
The DNA here is from genome assembly GCA_949673415.1 of Euphorbia schlechtendalii. Lineage (NCBI taxonomy): Eukaryota > Viridiplantae > Streptophyta > Magnoliopsida > Malpighiales > Euphorbiaceae > Euphorbia > Euphorbia schlechtendalii. The sequence goes on along the minus strand of CATIWQ010928933.1, from coordinate 4,029 downwards.
ATTAACGGGCTCTCACGGGCCTCTATGGATTAATGTTTATATTTCCCTATTATCAGATGTCCCTCCCTCGTTCGATGACAAGGTCTTTCAAGGCTCGGTCTTGGTTGTCTCAAGTCATGTGACTAGTGATTTTGAAACCAAACAAAATATCATTTTGCCGCCGTTGAAGAATACTAGACGATGGTCTAAGCTCGGTTGTCTTTCATTCCTTTAAAAACTTTTCTTCCCAAGGGTTGGTCGGTTTGTAATAACTCTGACATATTTCCATCTATTCCCAGAGAGATGTCCCTCCCTTGGTCAGTGACGAACTCCTTTAGGGTTCGGGCTCATGTATTATCCCCGAAATGAGCTGGCTCTTTTATATTTTGAATTGTTTGATGTTCACGCGCGCCTTTTGAGTTCTTGCGTATTGTAGAAGCTGTTTGTTCCACTTCCCTAGGGCTTAACTAATGTATCATGATTACTTATTTTGAAATTTAATTTCCCTCTTAAATCCTCATATAAAAAGGAAAAACCCTACTTTATTTCTTTTACTCTCTTCTCTTCTAATCTTTGCAATTTCTGGCGAATAAGAACTCAAATCCTCCTTTTTCTGAAATATTTCTGATAAGACTCAACTCTTTTATGCTTTTAAAATGGGTTGCTTTATTGTTTCTTTTTCCTCTTCTTCTAAATCCACTAACAATGAAGACGCAACTAATGGATCTGTCCACACTATCCATCCGATCTTTGATGTTCCTCCGAGGAGTTTCCAAGACGTTGAAGGTACTAGAACCTCTACCGCCTGCGTTGAAACTTCTGTCATTCCAAATTCCAACCAAGACCAAGCTTCTTCTTCTTTTTCCATACTACCCTTAGGGTTTTAATTCCTTATACCCTAGCGAATATTCCTCCAGTCGACTTGGGATTGCCCTTCTTTAACCCCGAGCCTTCCCCAAATCGGCCCAAGGATTTTGAAACAAACGACAAATCCGATGTACTAATCCACTCCAATGTTACAGTAGAAGAGGTGGCACATTATATGGAGGTTCTTTGTTGAAGACCAGACATTCTTAGTTCTATCCCTGGACCAACAGATATAGTTGATAGACCACTTGAGAAGACTATTGTGATGTACATTCAACATATTGAATGGGGATTCTGACTTCCTTGTAGCCAAGTAGTGGCTTCTATTAAGAGGGAATTTAACATAAGTCCCACTCAAGTGTCACCTAACTCCATGCTCGAGCTACTACTTCTAGATAAATTATGCTTAGACCTGAACTTCTGGTTGGACGGTATGGTTTTCCATCGGTTTTTCCACCCGGTACAGACCAGGGGTGGAAACTCATTATATTTCACCTCTGCCTACCTTAAACTTCGCCAAATAATAAAGGAAAAAGACTTCGTGCGCTTCCACAAATCAAAGTGGTTTTGGGTGTATCTAGACAAAGGTGTCAAGGACATCCACAAAGATGTTATATTCAAGAAATGATTTCCCTTTCTAACGGTATGGAGTCGAGTGCATAGAAATACTTCTTCTTAAAAGGAGGATGGTCGACTTTTTAAGCTCCAGGGGAAGGTGGTTCACTATTTAGATTAGATGGAAGTGTTGCGCATTTACTAGACAAACGCGGTTCAGGTTCTTAATAACCCAACATACTTTTTATATATTGAGGCCTCTTCTCGGATAGTGGATTTACTCCCTATAGGCGATGACCTAAGTAATTTTCTTTTATTCAATCTTTAATTCCTTTTGACTACGTTTTCTTTAATTTTGTAGGTATGTATAATTTATTACCATTCCATACTCTACTAGAAGTGATGTCAAAGAAGAAAGGGAAGAAGAAGCCCTAGGGTTCAAAACTTTCTAGAATTAGTGAAAGCACTCTTACTAGTTGCTACCAATCAAACAGAGCCTCCTTCATCCCTTGGTAGCCTATCACAAGAGGTAGAGAATTATTAGGCCGATCCCTTTGAGGATGTTGCTACAAATGTCATCTCTACTGAAAGTGCTTATGGTGCTGCTGAGGAGAGGTAGAGAACCGAGGATCCTCCTTTAGATAATGTTGAGAATGAGGTCGACATTCTTCCTAATGAGAACACTAGCAAGGTGGCTAAAGAGGGTCAAGCTACATCTCCCTTCGCTACACTTAGTCATTTGGCTAAAGGAAAAGATCCCATAATAGATGTGGATTTGACCATTGATGAAGGGGTCTTGGAGCCGTTGAACATTAAAGGTCTATCCTTCAGCGGTAGGAAGCAACCCATTGATGACTATGGTGCTTCCTTGTCACCATCTAACAAAAGGGTGAGGCTTGAAATCGACCTTCCTTCTGAATTACTCCAGGTTTCTATTCATTTCTTTTCTATTTCTGATAATTTTTAAACCTTATCCATTTTCCTATGTTAATGGTTTGCCTTGATTATATAGGTTTGGGAGGCTGAATTTAGTTTGGATGTGAAGTTGGACAATGAAAGGATCATCGGAAAGTTTGCGTAGCTCACTCGTCTTCCGGTCGAGGTTGCTTCGCTAAAAAAGAAAAGCGCTGATAAAGTCGCATTGCTCCACCAAGCCCACATTCTTGAGGTATAGATATATTTATTTTTTATTCTAGTCCTCTTTCATCTATCCCGACCCTCATTCTCTTTTATCATAATGCTTCTCCCACTCCGTCTTTTTCGAGGAAAAACTAAAAGTCTGAGGTCTTAAGATTAAGGCCTACATGAGGAGAAGAAGGATATAGAAAAGAGAAACAAGAAGCTTGTGTTAGCCAAAACTAAGGCTGTTGAAGAGTTGATTTTTATGGTGAAGGAGAAGGACGATCTAGCTTCTGCAAATGCTAAATTATCTCAAGACCTTGTCTCTTAGAATGAGGCAAATAAAAAAGCTTTGCCCGAGGCTACCAGGACCCTTGCTGACCTAGAAGAGGGATACCGGCTTTGTTTGGATAAAATGGGGGTTGAAAATAAGGCCTTAACCGAGGTTATGGAGGGAGCGAAGCTAAAGGAGGCCTAAGATGTAAAAAGGCTAAGTGACGCTAACACCGAGCTGTCTAAGCTCAAGCAGATCAAAGTCTACTTGCAAGTTTGTTATCAAGCTTTGAAGCACCATTTTAAAAAAAGGAATTGGGGTTGATTGATCGATGAAACCGATATCGGGTTAACTTTAGAGTGAACTTTCTCCGCAGGGCTAAAGAACTTTTTCCTATAGTTGACCTGGATCCTCTCACCTTGCTTACTGAGTCTGGCTTGGATGATGCCATGTAATTTTAGCCCAATGATAACCAGTTATTTGGTGGGATTCCTGAGCAAGCCGAGGTCGAGGACGAGGCTGAAAATGTTGATGATGATGAGGGCGAAGAAGAGGAGGAAAAAGAGAAGGCGACCTCGTATCACTCTTGAGCAACATCTCAACTCTTTAAGCTTTAAGATGTGACGGAGGATGCTTCATCTCTTCCATCCCCTTAGATTATTTTTGTAAATTTTTAATGAACTTTTATATATATAATATTGACCTTTGTTACACCGGTTTTTTTATCTTGTCAACTCATTATTTATGTGTATTAATGATGTTTGGTCTCTTATTTTGGGTCCCTTAAGGGTCACTCGTTTTCATGACTTCGAATTTTCACAACTCATTCCTTTGTAGGATTTACTCTTAATTCTTTCCTTTGTCATATAATCCATATTTATCTTTTAGGGGGGTCTTTCATAGTGTGAGCACGGGATTTTTACTCCCGACTCACGAGTTCGATGATGAAGCTATAATTTTTCCCTTTTTAGCTTTTCACATTTTGCAGGGTCCCGAAATCATCTAGAAATCATCTGCCTTGTTTCTTTGGGCCGCACTTCTCCTAAAAAGCCCAAACAAATAAAAACCCCACTTTAATAACCAATATCGTTAAGGATATGCTTGATATCGTTAAAGATATCATGTGATATCCTTAACGATATCTCATGATATCGTTAACGATGTCAATTCCCATCGTTAATGATATCGATTGTGCAGACAGTCAGAAACGGCAGGCACCGTATTTTCCATCGAAA
>CATIWQ010928858.1:0-11069 GCA_949673415.1 Euphorbia schlechtendalii | reverse complement strand
TTATATAAACCTAAATTTCCAAATAACCCAACTAAATTATTTTGGACCCTTAAAAATATTATAAGACCTTAAATTTTCACTTTAAGCCTTTTAAATATTTTCTACTGTCCTAAATATTTATTTAGGGTCCCAAACATTATTTTAATGAGAAGAACTCCCGTTTGAAGATAGTCGAACGGTCGAAAATCATGTGATTCGAGGATAAATATCCCGAAAAGTTGTCATCATTGAACGCGCGAGCAGGTACAAAATCCCGTGCTCACACTTGCGCGCGCAGGCCGCGCAAACGCTGCCTTGTGGCTTGCAGCCCGCTAGCGCTTGCGGGGTAGCCACGCAGGCCCTACTTCGAACAACCCATGTTTGTTTAGGGCCCACTCGCAACGGGAAAAATCCCTTGCTTGCTTCGTGCAACCTTTTTCCATATTTTCTCATAATTCCTTTTAATTATTACAACCAATTAATAATTCTTCTCATTGATTTCACAACTTGTGTTTTCGGTACAGACGTAGTCCATGGGTTCTTTACATGGTCCAATAAAGACCCAAAGTGTGTGACCTCATAGGAGCCCAAAGTATAGAGTCGTTAGACGTTAACCTACACTTGGCTTCCCGTTCGGGAACCTTTAGGCTCAGTGTTCTAGACCGATATGGAACCCGATAGCTCTAGACGATTAAATGGGATTTTTTAAAAAGGCATATGATCCCCCGATACTTGGAACATCACGTGCCTATGACTTGATCCGGTTCTGCAGTAGTAACCAATACAATAAACTCCTTCCATCAGGTTAAGTACCATCTAGTTTATTGAGCTCGGATTAAGTGTTAGCTCATGTAATAGCCGTAGCTATCCTAGAATTAGACTTGTTCACGAAGAACACCATTATGCCATTATGTATCTCGGTTGACTAGAAACCCATTCTATCTATCTTATACTCTAATTAGAGGTTTATGGGTGTGCCACTTCAACAAGGGGCCCTAAGGTACATCTCCCATTATATTGCTATATCAGGAGTGATGGATCCCATCTTCACTACACAGCTTACCAACATGTGATCATCCCTATACATGTAATCACCCATGTCATCCTTATCTCCAGGGTGTGAATAAGTATGACCCAAAGTATAGCAACTCCTACATAAGGTAATGGGTATCTCAGTTTATATTTTCGAGTTGGTCTTCGAGCGGTCTAGCAGTTGCTGTTTACTAATGGGTTCTTCCTCAATGAGGTTTTAGTTGGTGAAGATCTATGTCGATCAATCTTAGAGGCTCTCCTAGTTTGGAAGCTCGTGCTAACGAAGTTCTGCCGCATTACTCTAAGGGAACACATTACCAAAAGAGAGAAAGCACACATCAACTGGTAATGCTCTAAACTTAGGTGCTAGGTTTCTTTTATAAGCTTTATAAACCTAAAAGCATCTATGGAACATTTTAACCTAGATTATATCAATCATGGTATGCTTAGGAGATCCTTAGGTTAATTTTAAGTTTTGAAATTCTACCTTGCAACTTTTGCATGTTCAATTACTGTCTTGATTGACCAGCAAACTTAAGGTACCACCTTTAGCTCATGCGATCGGCTACTTGGATCCAATCCAAGGAGTAAGCCTACACATGCTAGTTTGTCTGCTTCCTTGATGTCCAGTCTCAATGAAACTATGACTAGGAATATTTAGACTTTTCATAATTATACATGAGTGTAGTTCTCACTCTAAATAGCTCCCACTGTGTCCTTGCACTTTAATGCTATGAAAATAATCACGGACTTTGTTTTATTATATCAACGAATATATATTTATACATAATAGCATATATATAATATCGGTGAAATATATAAATAGAGAATATTATCGATATATATCAAAGGTGCCTTATTATTGATACAAATTTGTGGTATCCCAACAACTCGGATTTCACTCCTAGTGGGTACACATATGCAGATTAAGGAAGAGACAAGCTTGATAGAAAAAGCATAATAGGAGGATGCCATTTCCTTGGAGAATGCCTTATCTCATGGTATAGCAAAAGCAAACTTTCGTTGCACTAAGTATTGCGAAAGCTGAGTACATGGCGGTAAGAAGTTGTGTAGCATAACTACTATGGATTAAGCAGCAACTAGAGGATTATGGTATAAAGTTAAAATGTCTTGAAGTTAGGTATGATAACAAGAGTGTAGGTCTATCCAAGAATCTAGTTCAACATGGTAAAATGAAGCATGTCAACATTAGACATCACTTCATAAGGAATCATGTGCTAAGGGGAGATGTCAAACTGGAACATATTGTTTCAGAGGAACAACGAGCTGATATATTCACCAAACAATTAGTCAAGGAGCAATTCAACATTCTTAGAGAGTTAATTGGAATGGCAAACCAAATGTGAAGAAAATCCCAAAAAAGGGCTAAGTGTTGAAAATCAAATCTTAACTCAATGGAATGAAGTAACATGTATTTAACCCCGTTTACTTTTTAAAGCAACTATTAGTTTAGTTTCCCTGGTTAAATTCTCAAAAGCTACTTTATTAAAAGGGTACTATGAATTGGAACCGTCTAAACTTGATCTTGGCTTATGACAGCGCCACGTAATGTTTTGTAGTTGAAGAGGCTATATAAGGAAGAGCTTGCTAGAGAGAGAAACCTACTTAAAAATTGAACTCTCAAAGAAATTTCTCTCAAGAACCCTAATTTCCTTCTCTCAAAACTTATTCTGCAATGGCTTCTTTACAAAACCTAAGGAAATCTACTCTTATCCTTCAAGGCCAATCAAAGAGAAACACATATGTAAATATCGACAGCATGCCTGAGAAGATCATCTTACCCCGTGGAACCACCTTTGTCAAGGTTAACTAGGGAGCAAAACAAGAGTTTGATCTTATGTTTGAAGTGGATTATAATGGCTTGTTGAGGAATAAGACCATGCATATGGTGATAAGATAGCAAAATTTAAGCCAATTTCTCCTTTTTGATGGGCCGTCAATCAAGGAATTGATAAGGAAGTTCTACTCCAATCTTTGCACTATTGAGGGGATCCTTGACATACTAATGATAGAGATTGAAAAAACCTCCTATTTGATTTCTGCTAAGCTGATTACCAACATTCTGCACATGCCATTAAAGGGCACTATGTTGAGGAGAAATAGGGATGAAGAAGTAGTAGCTGTCCTAGAGGATTGGGAGTTGCCAGCAGATTATAGCTCTAGAGAAATCTCTACATCCGGAATAAATTGAAAGGCAAGAGCTTGCCATGAGTTGTTGATCAAGATAATGCTACCCAACACTAAGTCGCTCAGCAATTGCACCTATTTTTAGAGGTGTGTGGTGTATCATATGGTAGAGGGGAAGTAACTAAATTGGCCTGTGATGATCTTGCATCATCTTACCAAAGTGATAACCCTTTATGGTTACCCTAATTACAGTAATCGTGTAAGCTATAAGAATGGACATCTCAAAGTTCATAGAAGGAGCTGGAGAGACCATTGTACCCTTGAAGAAGAGCCTGGACTTCCAACATTTCAAGAAATAAAAGTGTAACCAAGTCCACACAAGGTACACCAAGGCTCAAGATGTAAAGCTAAAGAAAGCCAAGGTGGAGCCCTCTGTGTTTCCTTAAATTATCCTCAAGGAAGATGAGGATGCTTTTGTGGTGGATTATGAGGTTTCAAGCGAGGGGACTACTGATGAAGTGCCCTTATCAGCTTAGCTTGTTCAAACCTCTACCGCCTCTACTCTAAACAGTCCTAAAGCAAAGGCGGGGGCTCAAAGAAGTAGGATCAGTCTAGCAAAACCAAGGGCAGGATCTATGCCTGCTCAATCCCAAGGTCAAGAAAAGAAGAAGATGAACTTAAAGACTCACACTCAAAGGGAAACTGAGGTGAAATTAAGGAAAGAAGAAGAAGTAGCAGCTACCAAGTCTTCTCTACCTCCTCCTCCTCCTCTTAAAGTTATGGAGAAAATTCAAGGCATGTCTACTAGGGAGCTAAGTGAAGAATTACACAAAAAGAAGAGAAAATTTGAAGAGTCAAGGGAAGCTCCATCGCAAGAATGCTCAAAGAAGGCCAAAGAGGACACAGAAACCATCGATCCTGGTACAATTGAGCAAGTGGAGAAAGTAATCTCCAAGGCTAAGGGAGCTCAAAGGAAAAGATCAGCCATAGTTCATCCAAGGAGAATTATACAAATAGTGAGCAGCGAAGAGGATGATGATGACATGGAGGTCATCAACCAAGAAGAATATACTCTTCTTGGTGAAAATATCCAAGCCCCCAATCTCGCTCAATAAACTGAGTCACTTCCTACTTAGACCAAGTAACCTAAGGCTTGCCCATCTTTGGGTTAATCAACCATCCCATAGGTATTTGAAAATCCTTCCTCTGATTCTTTTGTAAATTCTGAACTCATTTCCATTGTAAATCCTGAAACTCCCTCTTCGTCTCCTATTAGTAACTCTCTTGTAAATTCTCCTAAAGTATATTCTTTTGTAAATTCCCCCATTCATACTTCTTCTCTAACCATTTCCCAAGAAAAGATTAATCCTTCTTCACCACCTCCACAAGCTCAAACAGCTCTCAATCCTTCTCCTATAGAATCTAAACCAACTCCTACTTCTGCAAATCCAAATGTACAAACCATCTCTTCTAAATAAAACCTTTCTTCACAACCATCCATTACCCCTCTAATCCCTCTAATTAGAGAAGTTCTTGAAGTTGAGAATTACGCTCAACAAGTGAAGAAGTTGTTTAGGTAAATTTTATGGCCAAGGAAGCAACTCCTTTTGGCAGCAAGCTAGTCCAAGAGGACTTGGTTCATTCAACCATTTTAGCTTAGATTAGAGAGCTGGAAAGGAAGAAATTCCCAAGTTTTAAAACTGATGCTGAATTAGATGGCGTAGTAAATTAAGTGCTTCTATCATAAGAATTGATGGACTTGTCCACCAAGAAAAAGGCTAAGATCTCAAAGTTTAATTAGCACTCAAGCATCCTTGCGGAATCAGTTTACTTTGGGGAGTTTGAGAAGATATAAGGGAGCTTATTTGCCATCAGAAATCACTTAGCTAAGGAGAGCGTGAAGAGCCTGGTGGATAAGATGGCTTTGATTCTAACTAGACTGACTAACTCTGCAGCTTAGCTCAATGCAGATGTATAATTATCCCAACCTAAACTGTCATTGTTAATGTAGTGGTAAGAAAGGTGAAGAGTAGCATATATGTTGCTTTAGAATAGCTGAATAGTCTAAATGCCACACTGGCAACTCAGACTACGCAATTTCACAAGTTTGGTGAAGAACATGCCAAAATAAAGACCAGCATAGACAACAAGTTAAATGAATTATCAAAGCAGCTAGATAAAAAATAAAGATTTGGGGCGCAACATGTGCGAAGCGATGGAGAAGATGTCTAAGCTAATGATCACTTATGATAGAAAGGTTAATGGAATTGTTAAGATAGTGGATGTAGATATTAAAAAGATGGACAAGCCTATTCTGAACATGGATGCGCTAAGTGATAAATTAGACTCTGCTTGCACTATTATCAAGTCTAATACTAAAGACTCTATGAAGAAGGCACAAAAGGCTTTGCTCAATGCCATGGCAAACTATTTTCTAAGCCTACTAAGTTAGGCAACCCTAGTAATGGTCTCACTATGCATAAGAAGTTGAATGTCCTAAAGGATCGACTCCATGAACTTTAAGAGAATGAACAGAACTTGGTGACTACTAGAGTACATGATGCGAAAGACATATATTACAAAGTAAGGACTGTATTGCTAATGTATCAAAGGATCTTTGAGATGGAAGTGAAATTGAAGATAGCTTTATTTGCATTTGACTTCAAAGGTCTTTTGTAGTGCTTTTAACAATTTGCTTGCCAGGGATTCGACCATATCACTCATTTAACCAGATGTCATCACTTGTTACTACAAGTGCTGAATGATCAAGAGGTTCTCTTAGCCAAAGGAAAAGAGTATCAATACCTCTCTCCAACAAAAGGTAACGGAACAAATACAAAGGGGGAGAAAGTAAGTGAAGATGCTCGCAAGGCAGCCCAACAACATAGAGCTTAGGTTCATCCAAGACCATAATGTTCTTTAGATTACCAGCAACAGCATCAACAACAATATCAACCGTACTCAAGAGGCGGAGGCTCATCTTCTCAACATCAATCTTATTTTTTTGATCCTAAGACATGTAGATTGCTAGTAGTATAGAAAATCTTGTAACAGTGCTAATAAGTAAACACTTAGTATATGACACATTTTTTGTACTGACTAAGTTTATATCAATGAAAATTACAAGTTTCCATCAAAAGTTAAGAGCTTATTAACTTATTTTATATATGTTGTTTCTGCACATAAACTGTTGCAAGAAATAGCCAAGACCAAATTGAAAGGATAAGCTGAGTAAGACAATGTCATAAGTTAGAGAAAACTTCTCCAAGTATGGGGGAGTTGATGCTAACTGGAGGAAATCTACTCAATATGAGGGAGTCTATACTGACCAAGGAGTTCACTCAGCATGGGGGAGTCATACATCACTTATCATGTATTTATATATCCATAAACTATTTATTTAATTAATTTTTTCTACTACCTATTTTGTTATTAATTTGACAAAGTTTTAATTAAGTTATGGCTTAGAGTAAAAAAAGCTGAGGAGGCTGAGTATTATATAGTTTATGAGATATAACTCAACTATGATGAGTAGCTTTTATCTTAGTAAAAGCTAAGTTTATTGATACACTTAGAATATAAAGACACTTGTGCGTTTAATGTTGTTTGTGAAGACAAAATATTCCCTTTTATGCTTTTCAGGTAAAAAGCACTGAAATCAAAATGAATATTCCTATGGTCCTCACTTCCAAAAGGTATCAATACGGAATGTTGAAGATTCCTTACAAACATCAAAGGTAAAAAGGCATCTTCTGGCATATGCCATTTTCAATGTCTCCGGGCAACTCTACAACGTCAACAAGTCAAATAATTGCATGCTTCCATGTTGCATCTTGCGTGCTCCTCTCTCAACCTGATTTGCTTGAAGAAATGAGCTATTGACGCATCAAAGATTAATATATTAATCTCATGCCTCAACATTTGAAATCATTGTCTCTAAACATCCAAGAATCTGTTTCAAATAGGCAAATTTAAAAGCTATGAAGAGAAGAGATTTTGAAGAACAAGTCAAGAAGAGAAGTTTGCAATGACTACTTCTAACATCTACAAGTATAAATAAAAGACTGAAGCAGACATTCAAACTTGTTGAATCACCTCGAATTTCTTAAGAGCTAAAATACTGATTAAGCAATCATAATATTCAGAAATCTAAATTCAAGCAATCTGAAGTAAACGATCGGTTTCAAATCAATTTGTAAGAGAGAATCAGATTAGCTTAAAGTCTAGCTAAGCTTTGTCATTGTAAAAGGATTCAACTCTTTTTATAAGTTTAAATCCTTCGTTAGTTAAACTTTCATTCTAAAATCTGTGAGTCGGTTAAGGAAGGGTATCTAAATTGAGTAATTGAGTGGTAGCTAGAAAAGAGGGTACTTCCTGTAAGCATTTACCCAATGTAAAGGTTTCTTTGCCTATTAAAGGAATTCACTAGTGGATTAAAGCTCAGAAAGGAATTCAGGGATTAGAGGTAGACTATGGGTTAAACCAGGATAAATCTGAGGTGTACTCGTTCTTTAATCTTTTATATTTCCTTTATAGTGTTTTGCTCAATTCATCATCACTCTTTTTTATTATATCTTCTTGAAAACCAATCCAAGCTGAGTAGTTTACTCAGCATAAATTGAAGGTAAACTAAGTTAACGAAGTTGAGTAGTTTACAGTTTTTGGATCAAAGTGCACTCAACATAATCCACTCAGCACGCATCTAGAAACAACTGGGAATCAATTTTTTAAAATCTCTAAAGTACCAAGTATAATCGCATTCATCCCCCTCTTTACAATTATTAAAGCTAAAGTTGATAAACATTAAGGTAAATGCAAAATGTTTGTCTAAAAATACAATCTGTTAGAAATAATTTAGAAAAATAGTAAAAAAGTTATTAAGTAGCTTCAATGAATCATAAAATATCAACGAAAATGCACAAAAGGGGATTTCTCATAGGAATTATAAAGAATCTAACTAGATTCTAATACATGTAAGGTAAATACAAAATGTTTTTCTAAAAAACACAATTTGTTAAAAATTCATTAGAAACTTAATGAAAAGTTATTATGTATATTAAACGAGTCTTAAATATCAATAAAAATGCATAAGAGAAGATTTCTCATAAAGTTATAAAATCTAACAGAAATATAATTATATTGAAATATAAGTTTAGAGAATCTAATAGATATATAACAAAATTCAAACAAATGTAAATACAAATGGGTAATGCTTGTCATCTATTAGAAAAATAACAGATAAAAGGACATGATCAATCATAAAGTCGAAAGTACCAGAGATTCCTAGAGGCATACCATCAAAAGCTTCCTTGACCAATTGGATATATCAAGAAAAATAGCAGTAGCAGCTGCAACAGGAGCTGAATATGCAACAGTAATCCACGGGTACATGCCTAGACAGAAACTAAGTTCCCACTCACGACCCATGTAACAAGTTACACCAAGTAAGAAGTGTAGAATAATTAGCACATAAGGACCGCCATTGTATAACCATTCATCAACAGATGACGCTTCCCATATTGGGTAAAAATGCAAACCTATAGCCGTAGAAGTAGGAATAATGGCACCAGAAATAATATTGTTACCATAAAGTAGAGATCCAGAAAAAGGTTCACGAATACCATCAATAACTACCGGAGGGGCAGCAATGAAAGCGATAATAAATACAGAAGTTGCGGTCAATAAAGTTAGGATCATCAAAACACCAAACCATCCAATGTAAAGATGGTTTTCAGTGTTGGTTATCCAGTTACAGAAATGACCCCATAAGCTTTCGCTTTCGCGTCTCTCTAAAATTGCAGTCATGGTAAAATCTTGGTTTATTTAATCATCAAGGGCTCCCAAGCACACGAATTCGATAGAAATCGAAATAACATATTCAGGGCTTGTTATTGAATAGTATAACAAGACTTATATACCCATATGTGTGTGTGTGTGTATCTGAATTTCTGCCTCAATTAAAATTGTATGTTAAAATCTTCGGATATAGATAAAATAACTGAGGTTAATTCCAGATTAAAATTTCTTATATGAGTTTCTAATTTATTTCTTATATTTCTCATACGTATTTTTCTAACTGTAAAATCTAAAATTCTAGATTTATACCAATTATATAATTCTTTAGAATTTCTGTAAGTTATGAGTTCTTCATTTTAATAAATCAGTCTATTATTATAAAATTCGTATAATATGTTAATTCTTGCTAACTGTCTTTCTATCTGTTCTAAATTATTTCTTACTTCTAGAATTCAATTCATTATATCAAAATATAATAGAATATGCAATAGTGTATAACAAATTTCTCATCACTCAGCTAGAGAGATCACTTTAACATGCAGTCCAGAGAGGAGAGGATACTTATAATTATAGAGTATAGACTTATTATACCTTTTCAGCTTTTCTTCTCTAATTTTTCTTGCTTGCTTCAAGAGGTTTTTTTTTTATTTTTGCATTGAAAGCTTTGGTGTGAGTTATTTAGAAGAAATCAAGTCTATATATATAGCAGAAAAAGTAAAGTATCCCTATTACTTGTTTTTTACCGGATCTTCTTAAGAATATTTGTATTTTGCCTGCTTTCGTATTTGCTTACGTCTATTATTATGTCTTATTTCTTATTTTGTCTGTTATAATGATTATATCTTCTGTGACTTTAGTAATCTGTATTTCTTTTAGCTCTAGGTGTCTGAAAATTAATAAAGGCTTCTAAAAACTTGTTGAAAATACCCAACCTGTAAATACTTATACAGGACTAAAATAGCATAAGATAAGCCTTCTAAAAAAAAGCTTAAGGATTAATCCTAACTGCTTAGGCAAAGAATTTTTAAATTTCCAGATAACTTTAAAAGTTTTTTGGTAGGGTTTTAAAATTCAACCTTTAGTTTTCTTGAAAACTTTAATTGCAGGATAACAAAATTTTAAATTATATTTCTGCTTCCATCTTCTTATAAAATCTTATGAATTAAAAGACTTTCTTATTATTCTATCTTCAGCTCATCCAACTAGTACTAAAACAGGACTTACAACTCTATTGCCCTATTTCCCAATGCCTTTTGCTTATTTTCGAAGTTCTTTTACATCTTTTAATTATAAAATTTTATTAGAGAACTGTTTGTAGAAACTTAAATAATAATAAAGCCCACAGAAAATATATTTTTATTTACTACATAAAACTTATAGTTACAAACTTGAAATATACACAAAAATTTAAAAATATATACCAAAGTTTCAACTATATATTATATAGATTTTTGTTTCCTAGTTGTAAAAAACAATGCTCTACTCTTTTCTATTTCTTCTTTATATAGAGTCTTCATTGATCGTAGCATTAGGTATACTTCTGACATCTGTATCTTCTTTTCTTGTTATGCACATCTTTTTCCTTCCAGTTGTCTCTCTTCTAGATGCCTTATCTTTTCCAGCTGTCCTCCTTCTAGATGCTTTATTTTTCCTGGCTGTCCTTAAAGTGGTATATTCTTTTTGGATGCTGTGCATTTTTCTTCTTGGGCTTTACTTTCTATTGATGTTCCTGGAGTATCTATTCTCTGGGCTTCTTCATTGTCCATATTTTACCTTCTATTAGAATTTATTATGGGTCTTTCTAATCTCAAATTTAACTCTCTTGGGAGTTCAAATATTTTATTAAACCAATCGGCCCATCCTTCTGATGGTTTAGAGTCCGTAGCTTCGAGGCCTGTTGCTAAATCGTACTGGGCCTTTTCTACTTCCTTAGTGGTGTTATCTATTTCTGCAACTAAGTCCTTAATGGTCTTAGTGTTATCATGAATCATTTCTAATCTTTCTAAAATCATGTCTTCTTTAGTCTTTCCTTTATCATTTATGACTCCTGCATATGTTGTGTTATTTTTGTAGTGTTCTAGCTTTGTTTCTAAATCTTTTATTTTCTTATTTAA
>CATIWQ010928856.1:0-49888 GCA_949673415.1 Euphorbia schlechtendalii | reverse complement strand
AAAATCGTGTGATTCGAGGATAAATTTCCCGAAAAGCCGTCATCATTGAACGCGCGAGCTGGTACAAAATCCCGTGCTCACAGAAGGCATGTTGTACATGTGCTTACATCCGTTAATAAGGTTTGTATCCTGACTTATGATGGGAAGACTATCTACCGCCTTAATATTGTTGTAGGGATTTTATTAGTGCCGCTAGTCTCGCCCTAGTCTAGGTCTTATACGATGGATATGATTATGAAAATAATAATTTTGTGTGCTATTTGGAATTATTAACTCTAAGGGAACATGCTCAGGATTGGTATATCATAATCATTCCATTATGCTAAGACTTCACATAGCATGCAGAACAAACAAGGTCCATGTTTAAGTTCTTACACTTGTGTTTATAAGTTTTAATTTAACAACTTATACCATATTTGTAAAACCATATGCGGAATCCAATTCCCATACTAGAAATTGACTAAGTCATAAAAGTCTCTTGGGTAAAGGGATTTCAGAATGTACCCCAACTTGCAAGTTTTTCCCTTTGTTGTGCTCTACTTCAGAGTTAGCATCGGAAGAGTTTCTTTTAGAAGCAGATGCTGAGCTCTCGCCCCTTTCATTCTTAATTGCCATCAAGTATAGGTTAACGGAATCGATTGCTTCTTCATTAGATGATGAAGATTCTTCTAAATCGCTCCAAGTGGCAACAAGGGAGTCATTTTTCTTAGCGAACCTCTTCTTGAATCTATCCTTTTTGCATTTAGGACAGGATGATTGGATATGACATTTCTCGCCACAGCCAAAGCATTTAATATCATTGTTGTACTCCTTCCTTGGTTCTTCCTCAACTCCACGCCAATGCTGAGTTAGCTTGGTTTTACTAGAAAATTTCTTTTTAGGTAATTTCCCATCCTTTTTCATGAAGCGCTTGAATCACCTCGTCAAAAGTGCCATCTACTCATCCAAATCACTACTGGTGGTTTCGTTTGATGAGTCAGCCTTTAGGATAATGGTTCTGCCCTCTTTCTCCTTGCCTTTACTCCTTTTGGAGTTATCATTATATTTCCTCAAGGGCATTTCCTAAGTTAGCAAGGTGCCTATCAGCTCATCATAGTTGTAGGTCTTAAAATCATGAGCCTCTTCAATGGCGCTCCTCTTGGCATCCCACTTGACAGTGAAAACTGGGATAATCTTCTTCACCATCTCTTCTTCGATGAAATCCTATCCCAATCTCTTTAGTTCATTAATGATATTAATGAACCTAGTATTCATGGATTGAATACCCTCATTGGTTCCCATCTAGAACAGCTCATACTCTCAACATGAGGTTGATCTTAGACTCCTTGACATTGTCAGTCCCCTCATAGGTGTTCTCCAGCTTTCTCCATATTTCTTACGTTATCTCGTAGCTCGAGACCCTGCTAAACCTTGTAAGATCTAGTACATAATGTAAGTAGTTGATGGCTACCACATTCTCCTTGAGAAGCCTTAGGTGAGCGTCATCATAGTCTTCTTTATCAACTAGGACTCGCTCCCCATTCCTCACAATTGTGGGAACTCTGGGGTTAAGCTCAATAGCTATCCATGCTTGCATGCTTTGTGATTTTTATAAATTTTTTAATGCTATTTTTCCAAAACGTGTAATGTTGGCCATCAAAGAAAGGAGGCCTGGTTACAGACATTCCTTCTTTAAGGAGTGTAGTCTGGCCAGAGCCGGAAGAAAAGTTATTATAAGTCATAGGGATCTTTAACTCAAAGATGATAAATCTTAAAGTTGAGAACTTGCTCTGATACCAATTCTTGGTCTGATATAGCTTAAATAACATAGTAGAGGAGGTGAATGCAGTTACTTAGTTCTTTTTAGAGTTTATGAAATTCTTTTCCAAGTTCAGTTTTTAGATGCGTACTGAGTAACTTAGTGCAAAGTGCAGGTCTAAAAACTATAAACTACTCAACTTCGTTGACTTAGTTTATCTTCAATCGCTTTTGAGTACTTTACTCACCTTGGATTGGTTTTCCAAGCTTAGTGATGAAAACATGGAGAATGATGAATGAGGAATACACTTTAAAGGTAAACGACAAATGTTTGATATTTAACACCTGATATTTTATCCTTGTTCTACCCCGAGCCTACCTCTAGTCCCCGAATTCCTTTTTGAGCATTAATCTACTAGTGTTTCTTTCCTTCCTTAAGCGGAGAAGCCTTTATAACTTAGATTCGATTATAGAAAGTACCTTCCTTTCTAACTACCTTTCAATCCAAAATTTAGGTACCCTTCCTAAATTATCACACAGATTTGAATAGAAAATGTGAATTAAGGATTTCAACTTATAAAATTCATTGAATCCTATTACAATGTTAAATCTAGAATTTGATTCACTCTATTATAAATAGATTGAGCGATTTGCGTTTTCTTAGAATGATTGATTTGGAATTTCTGAATGCTGGGAATAACTTGACAGTATTTCAGCTCTTAAAAATTTCAAGGTGATTCACCAACTTTGAACATCTTCTTCCATCTTCTATTCATACTTGAAGATCTTGGAAATAGCCGTTGCAAACTTCTCATCTTGATATTATCTCCAATTTCTCTTCTTTTCATATCTTTCGAACTTGTCCGTTTGAAACTAATTCCAGGACGTTTAGAGACAGAGAATTTGAACGTTGAAGCACAGGATTAATCTGTTAATCTTGATGCATTGATAACTCATTTCTTTAAGCAATTCTATTTTGATAGAGAGGCACGTTGTGAGCACGAGATTTTGTACTAGCTCGTGCTTTCAATGATGATGGCTTTTCAGGATATTTATCCTCGAATCACACGATTTTCGACCGTCTGATGATCTTCAAATGGGAGTCTTCCTCGTCGCTGAATTTAAAAGGACTTTAATTCAGAAATTAACTAAAAAATATAAAAATACACAAAAAAAATTCAAAAAAGTCACCGAGAACCAAATCCGGAGCCTGCCTCACCAAGGGCTTGGTAAGGCTCGCCAGGTGCCTGGCAGACCTCCCCAGGGACCTGGTGAGGCTCGCCAGGTGCCAGTGGGTTTGATGAGCTCACCAAACTCTTTAGCAAGGCTAGGGGTTAGTGAGCTCGCCAACCAGTTTGGCAAGGTCACCAAACTTTTTGGCGACCCCGCCAAACTTTTTTGCCTTTTTTTTAATTTTCCAGGATTTTTTTATAAATAGTCGGACATTTTTGGATTGAAGGGGGCTTGAAATTTCAGAGAAAAATTCTCTTCTTTAGACAAAAAAAACATAGACAAATACTACAAATATTTTCTTTTCTTCTAATATTTTCTTAGATCCAAAACACATTTGGATCCCCAATTTCTTCATCTTTTAATCAAATTTCTTCATCTTTTGCTTCTTAAATTCTCAGATATTCTCGGGTCTAAAACAAATTTAGAACCCCGAGTCTGATTATCTTTTCGATAATTAAACACTTATTTTCCAATTAAACTACAATTAACTACAAAAATGAAGGAGGAACTCTCCCGGGGATTGATGCGATACGCCGAAGTGGATTCATACCGCAAGGGTAAGCCTTTGAGTTCTTAGAACTGCGAATTTTGCGCTCATTATTTGCTTCATCTTTTTCTAATTTTATTTGTTGACCTAGGAATATTTTTATTTCTTTTTATGTAAATAATGTTGTAATTTTCTTCTTCATCCTTATATCTTTTCTTTATATTTTTAAGAATACCCCAACGAAGGGAATTAAAATTATTCCCAGATAACAGACCTCACTTTATGCCATGCGATCATTTTCACTAATAAAATTGATCAACATACGTGTAAATAAAAATGAACTATTTTTATTTAAAATAACAACTTTAAACTGTTGATGTTTTAATTAAGACACACGGGCCTCACTAAAATCAAATCGAACATATGTGATATCCCCTGTGTTAACCTTTGTGGATGTAGGTTCGATGTAAGTTTAGGATTTTATTTTTCCTTCGGGTATTGCACATATTTTTTAGGGAATGTAATTAATAGGGTAGCGGGCGGTTGCATCCCCTGATTTTTGAAAGCCTTGTAATTTTTATTTTTCACATTTATTTTCCTCATTTAGTTACTGCTTTGTGGATGGTTTATTATTCCGCTTTGTGGATGGTTTATTATTTTGCAATACGTGAATCATGCATATAACGTCTAAAAATGACCTAAGTGCGAATATGCATAACTAAGAAAATACGGTTTTCTGTAGATGTAATATAATGTGATCACATAAGAAATAAGTAACTTATCCCGGACCCAAATCTCTGTGTCTTAGTGGGCCATATCCTGGATGTTAAGCCTTACAGGACTCTAATTCCTGCAAAAAGCTAATCCAAGTGGTGACTCCACACTAAGGGACGGTGGATTCGGGTTCGAACCGATCTAAAATGTTTTTCACCTTCTCTTTCAACCTTTTTCTCAGGTCCTTGAACCGGTGCACCTTCTTTCAAATACCCCGGTGGACCGCACCTATGAAATCACGTGCTCTCAGCCCACCGCTCAGTATCACCCGCTCACAGTGGTGACTCTGCTAGGGATTTTTTCTAAAAACTTGTTTTTCAAAGTTTTTAGATTTTGGATAAGTGCCGAAAATTATTGATCACATTATTTCATTTACTCTTAATTATGACATATTCATAATAATGCATTGCAATAGAAGGAATTAGCCCATAAGTCTAAGTTACCCTTATTACAGCGAAACTTTCTCTTGTAGTAATATGCCTCCGTGAGAAAAGATAGTGCTTGAGCAAGTGGAGCAGTTGTTGCCATATTGCATGTACCTCCCTCATTAGAGGATTGGAGTGTATTTTAGTGCAACAAGAACCTTCTACATCAACAACCCATTTACAACCCTCATAGGCATTTTCCGTAGGGTGTTACCCAACAATCGATCATGCATTATATTTTCTTGTAAGTGCGCTCCTTAGTATCTTTATGGTACTAAGATGAACCAAACTTAGGATAGAGACTAGCCAAAAACCCTACACGTGGGAGTTATATGGTTCGAAGATTGGACGTTGCCTACTATGTGCTACATGTATACTACTTTCAATTTGTCACTGAACAAATGTCATACTAACCACGAATTTTTATGCAGACACTTGAACGCACACACTCATGATATTAAATGTACATATCACGATACCAAACCAATATCACATACCAAACCAATACATCGTGTCACCCTAGGACAACATAAAACCACTAAGGGACATCATTTACCCTTTTCAGCGATTAGCCTGTATATGGTAAACATACCTTTCTTCTACTGCGTGATGTCCACTTGACGTTCAACACTTAGCCCACAAGGGGCAATAACATTTCCACCACATTATCCATGAGATGTCCACTCGACATCCAATTCACAGCCCTTCTAGGGCAATTATACACACCAAAAGCCCAAAAGGGGAAAATACCTACCCGAAACCATTTTTTCCACATTAAAGGATATCCCAGTTGATGTCCTAACCTAAGCCCACAAGAGGCAAACTTACTTCAAAAGTCTTACCTTACCAAATCTTCAAAGGTATACGCTTCATACCCAAATCATTTACCCACACGAGGCAATAATTCATGTATACCTTCAAATAGTGATGACCACATAGGTATCCAAAAACTCTACCCTAATTGGGAGAAATAACCAAATCATTCATTAGTTAGCTACATGCGGTAGTTATTTTCATTTTATTAGGGTATGTCACACCGCTTACCCAAAACAATTTTGACCTCCTCATTCCATGAAACCTAGTCATAGTACAAAACCTCAAATCATTGACCTATTACCACATAGGTAACTTAGTCACCTCAATCACATCTCTCATGTTACGATGTCACACCGATATTGTAAAAGTCTCAAATCCAATCCCCGTTGTTGGATTTTCATTTCTATATATTTTCATCTTTACTTAATGACTAAACTGTTTGTTTCAAATGGATTGACATACATGTTATTTCACATAATGGCACACTAACCCCTTGTGAATGTAGCCATAACATTAAACATCTCATGTATTTCCCTCATCATGACTCATATCATGAATCTTACATGCACGGTTTAATATTTTTCTCATGTATCAAAGGGGCTTGGAAGAGGCCTGCTCTCCGCCTGGTCCACGTTTCCCCAATTGTGGCCAATCTAGAGGGGGTTCCATACATTGACTCAAGCGAGGACTCAGGTTCAGACTCGGATTTAGTTCAGCGCACATTGATCATGCCAATCAGTGAGAAGAAAGAGCGGGAGAGGATCACCCTATCCTTACGGGGATAAAATTCTTAGCAGTCGTCGGTGAGCACCGAGATTGTAGCTGCCTTGAATGCCTTTGCCAGCAGCGAACAGCTAGCATCGCTCATTCGCCAACACGTCGAGAGGGCCAGGAATATAGTGACCAACTTGGAGGTCACCCTTAACAACGTCAATCTAACAGGGGGACCTCACACATGGTGACCCCAACTACCTTTTTTTAATTCGGGGTAGGACAAAGTTAGCTGAACCAGACTCTGATTGGGCAGCCAGGATATAACTTTGCCAATCCTCCCCAATTCTTCCCAGGATAAATGGGGCAGCCAGCTTTCGTACTAGGGCCTTTTTACCAAGGAGTGACCCAACAGCCTATTCCCAACTGGAGTACATCGGTCACCTCACAGTTCCAGGCACCTCAACTGCCCCATTTCATGGCATATCCCCAGGGGCAATATGGCTCTTATCCAAGCACAAGGAACGCCATCCTCTAACAACCTGGTATGGTAGAACTATAGCAACAGTTGTTGGCCATTCACTGTGGCCACCTAAGGAACATGTACCCTGCACAATCGACAATTGGGGATGAAGATAGCTTACCCACAAACTTTGCAATGCATCAGTTTGAGAAGTACGTAGGATCTGGCGAGCCGCCCGCTCACTTGACGCATAATCAAATAGTGATGAGAGCATTGAGGGCCAGTGATCGAATGATGGCTAAGCTCTTTGTCGTCACCTTGGGCCACCCAGTTAATGAATGGTACAGCCACCTTCCGCTGGACATAGCCACTGATTGAAATAGCCTTGCTCAGGTTATGCTGGGGCATTATGGTTTCAACTCTCAGATGGAAACCACAATGCAACATGTGGAGGCCATAAGACAAAGGAAGGGTGAGAGCTTCAAATGCTATTATGCACGTTGGATGGCCACACAGGTCAGGCTTCGGGCTTGCTTAACTCTACCAGAGATGATAACCAAGCTACTAGATGGTGCACTGCCATCATACAGCAATAAGTTTGGGTCAGACATCTTCTCTAGCTACCAAGAAGTGTTTGAGAAGGCGGATAGGATGGAGCACTTTGAATCCATGGATACATCCGGGGGGATTAGCACCCATGATTGATGATGTAATAAATTAGCATTTAGCTACTTAGCCTACGAGGCTCCTTTTGAATTTTTGAATAAATTGAACATTGTTTATTTGCTTGATATTTTATTAATGATATCACGCATTCTCATAAACATATACATAATGTTTTTAGCACACGTGACACATCAGTTTATGAAATTAATTTGGGTATAAGTCGATTCCCCACAATAAATTCAAATTATTTGACTCTTGAGAGAAAGTGAGAGACAAATACATGTACTTAGACAACACGTGATAGCAATTGCCTCATCATACAAGGATGAAAAGTCAATGGAAAGATCTCCAAGCACGAAACGTCCACTTACTCAACCAAGAGAACGAAGCATGCAAAGATCAAAAGGATTGAAGTTAGAATAAGGCCATAATGTTGACCAAGCAAGTTGAGACCAAACAAATGATGCAAAGAAGGAGTCAAATTGTTGAACATGTCAACAACTCCATCACGACCATTCATGGGACTAAACAAATGATGCAATGCCACAAAGAAGGAGTCAGGTTGTTGAATACGTCAACTCCATCACAACCATTCATGAGACCAAACAACTGGCGCAATGCCACAAAGAAGGAGTCAGATCGTTGAACACGTCGACAACTCCATCACCACCGGTGCAATAACACAAAGAAGGAGTCAAATAGTTGAAAATGTCAACAACTCCATCACATGGATCACCACCATTCATGGGATAATAAAAAAAAATACTAAAGATAAAAAGGAGTTAGATTGTTGAACACGTCAACAACTCCTTCACATGGCTTGCTACTATTTGTGGGGCAATCATCACAAGAAACACGATGATCAAGACTCATCATCACATACACCTCAAGCCAACAAAGCGACGCGAGCACTAACCGATTGGTCAGAAACGTAGAACGAGACAACAAATGAAGTCGTGGACATGGATGGCGACTAATCTACCAAATCAACCAAGTCTTACACAAGTGCTATCATGCATAGGTGAAAGAAATAAATCAATAAAAAGCAGTACGAACAAAGAAAATGGATTTGAATTTAGCCTAACAATTAACACTCGGTTAGTTGAGAAAAAATTAGGGCTTATTTTCAAAATAGAAAAAATAGTCCGTTGAGTTGAAAACCTAAGAAGGTCTACTCAGGCGAAACTTAGGACATTGAGAGAACAACATTGGTTAGAAAACCTGAAAGGGCTAATTGATGGTAGGAGTTAAATCATTTGAAACATTTATACCCCTGTTAAGTTCATCAATGAATTGTCATTTTTGCTGAATCTTTATGCATACGTTTATTTTGATTGCCTGCATGCCAATGGTAGAATGTCGCAAGTAAACATCAAAAATAAAAAAATATATATATAATAAAGAAAAATGAGTCTGCTGGATTGAAACCTGAAAGGGTAGTCCAGGCAAAAATTAGGACAAGGTTCGATAGATTGAAAACTCACAAGGGTAATATATGCAGAAATTAGAACCAATATCAAATTCATCATATCCTCCTTGGAACGGTACGAGGCATCATATACCTTCAACACTTCAGGCAAAACAGCTTCCAAGCGACCATCGTCAACACAATACAGGATCAACGATTCATCCAAACTTTCCTCAAATCAAATCCAAGCTATGAACTTAAATCTGATTCAATGAACCCATGGTCGTCGCTTTGAGGGAGTCGTTCATGGAATCCCTAACATGACAAACCCTAGGGGAAACCATGCACCAACACGAGAGAAGGCTCTTCAATGAACAAAGCCCATGAAACCTACAACAAACGAATATACATCATATGATAAATATTGTTCATGCATAAAAACATGTATACATTACATTTGCATCATGACATTTACAGGCAACAATGATGCCGAATTGAGCCAACATCATCCTAGTAAACAAGAACCTGCACCTCCACATGAGGAACCTACAAACAAGATGATGGCCCACTCAAGCCTGAAGTCAACATTGCGATATCCCAAAACAATGGAATAATTTTCGGGACATCCCTGAATTTCTATTGAACTTATTTACTTATCATGTTTTAATTTTTGATTGAAGGGGCAAAAATTTTTACTTCGCATAAACTCAATCAAATAATTAAAATATTCATCATAAAATGTATTAAGATTATCGTTTTTCTAACTTGTCATAGGAAACAAGTCAACATCCTATTAAGGAATTACAAAACATAACCGAAGAAGGAAATGGTTATCTTGATGGCTGAAGAAAGAAACAATCTCATTTATCAACCGGATAATGAAACTGTTACCGACTACAACAGGGATGTCGTAGAAAGAAATGTCAACCCGCCCATAAGGGGTATCAAGTACTTAAGGGATTCCGAAGAAAGAAACGGATAACCCTATGAAGACACAGTGCCAGAAAGGAAGGCCTATGTTATCACCAATTGGGAATAAGAAGTCACCAACCACACCGGTCAGGTATTCTCTATCCCTACGCTCTTTTCATGTGATCATACTAGTTATACAACAAACAATTATCACATGAGGGGCAGCTATGAGCATGGGATTTTGTACCAGCTCGCGCGTTCGATGATGATGGCTTTTCGGGATATTTATCCTCGAATCACATGATTTTCAATCGTCCGATGATCTTCAAATGGGAGTCTTACTTGTTGTTGAATTTAAAAGGACTTTAATTTTGAAATTAACTAAAAAATATAAAAATATACAAAAAAATTCAAAAACGCCACCGAGAACCGAATCTAGAGCCTGCCTCGCCGATACTTGTCGAGGCACGGCTCACTAGAAGGATTGGCGAACCTCGCCAGAACTTGGCGAACCTCGACAGGGACTTGGCGAGGCACGCCAGACATTGGCAAGGCTAGCCAGGGGTCTGGCAAACCTCGCCAGATCCTCTGTTGAGGCTTGTCTTGCTAGTGTGTTTGGCGAGCTCGCCAAACTCCCTGGCATGCCTCACCATTTCTAGCGAGGCTCACCAACGAGTTTGGTGAGCTTGCTAGACTCTTTGGCGAGGCTGGCCAGCCTCGCTAAAGGGGTTGGCAAGCTTGCCAACTAGTTTGGCGAGGTCGCCAAACTTTTTGGTGACCTCGCCAAACTTTTTTACCTTTTTCGGATTTTCCAGGATTTTTCTATAAATAGTTGGACATTTTTGGATTGAAGGGGGATCGAAATTTCAGAGAAATATTCTCTTCTTTAGATAAAAAAAATAGACAAATACTACAAATATTTCTTTTCATTTAATATATTCATGGATCCAAAACACATTTGGATCCCGAATTTCTTCATCTTTTAATCAAATTTCTTCATCTATTTCTTCTTAAATCCTCAGATATTCTCGGGTTTAAAACAAATTTAGAATTCAAGTCTGATTATCTTTTGGATAAATAAACACTTATTTTCCAATTAAACTACAATTAACTACAAAAACGAACGAGGAACGCCCCCGGGGATCGAACGGATACGCCGAAGTGGATTCAGACCGAAAGGGTAAGCTTCTGAGTTCTTAGAACTGTGAATGTCGTGCTCATCGTCTGCTCATCTTTTTCTAATTTTATTTATTGACCTAGGAATATTTTTATTTCTTTTTATGTAAATAATGTTGCAATTTTCTTCTTCATCTTTATATCTTTTCTTTATATTTTTAAGAATACCCCAACGAAGGGAATTAAAATTATTCCCGGATAACAGACCTCACTTTATGCCATGCAATCATTTTCACTAATAAAATTGTTAAATATATGTGTAAATAAAAATGAACTATTTTTATTTAAAATAACAACTTTAAACCGTTGATGTTTTAATTAGGCCACACAGGCCTCGCTAAAATCAAATCGAACATATGTGATATCCCTTGTGCTAACCTTTGTGGATGCAGGTTAGATGTATGTTTAGGATTTTATTTTTCCTTCGGGTATTGTACATATTTTTGAGGTAATGTAATTAATAGGGTAGCAGGCGGTTGCATCTCCTGATTTTTTAAAGCCTTGTAATTTTTAATTTTCACATTTATTTTTCTCATTTAGTTACTGCTTTGTGGATGTTTTATTATTCCGCTTTGTGAATGGTTTATTATTTTGCAATACGTGAATCATGCATATAAAGTCTAAAAACAACCTAAGTGCAAATATGCATAACTAAGAAAATACGGTTTTCTGTAGATGTAATATAATGTGATCACATAAGAAATAAGTAACTTATCCCGGACCCGAATCTTTGTGTCTTAGTGGGCCATCCCCCGGACGTTAAGCCTCATAGGACTCTAATTCTTGAAAGAGCTAATCCAAGTGGCGACTCCACAGTAAGGGGCGGCGGATTCAAGTTTAAACCGATCTAAAACATTTTTTGCCTTCTCTTTCAACCTTTTTACTAGGTCCCCGACCTGGTGCACCTTTTTTCAAACACCCCGATGGCCCGCGCCTATGAAATCGCACACTCTCAGCCCACCGTTCCATATTACCCACTCACACACATGAGATGCAACGTGAAAGCTTATGATTTTTCTGATTACTAATGTTGCAGAGTTGCATGGAGACACTGAGAAATGGCGCATGTTAGAAGATGTCTTTTAACTTGGATTTTAGAGATGAATCTCAAACATTCCGAACTAGCACCTTTTATGTGAGGACCACTTGTAATATCTTCTTTAATTTTAGCACTTTTTCTCTTGAAAAGTATCAAAGGAATATTCTATCTCTGACATACAGCATTAAAATCATATGTGTCATTTTATTCTTTAAGTGTCAAATAACTCAGCCTTTAATAAACACAAGGTACTCAGCTTTGCTGAGACTATATCTTATAAACTATGTAATACTTTGCTTACATAGCTTTTCTTACTCTAAGCCATAACTTAATTAAAACTCGGTAAACTAAGTTGTTTTTCCCTTAAACAAACTCAAGTAAACTTATTTGATTACGATTCTACTTAGTACTCAAATAATTTCACTCTCCTAAACAGTTTGTTATTTCTAACACATTTAAGTACAATGAGCTACTATTAACTTGGGTTCAGCAAAAATGCATGTGTATATATGCATATGTATGATTATGTATGAATTAATATTTTCTTGCTTGTAGAGCTTTTTGATCATAAAGCGGGATCGCTTCAACTCTAAGGTGGAGGCTAGGCTAAAGGGTAAGCGAGAGCTAGTCTCAATGAGCCTCACACGGGAGAGGCATGCCAGAGATATAAAGGAGCTGGAGGATTAGTTTGCTCTTTATGAGGTGGGCTGGAGGAAGAATGAGGTGAAGTTGCGGTAAAAGGATTAAGTGATCGATGGATTGAGATCGAGTAATTCCTTGCCGGAGAAGAATCTTGCTACTTAGGAGATGAGGAGTCAGTGAATGGATGATCTAGAAGAGACTAGCAACCGTCCGATGATCGCCGGTAAGTATTTGATGTTGTGGACTTAGGTGCGCTCTCACCCATGCGCGAGGAGGATGACGATCATGATTAGGCTACCAATAATGATTTGGGGGATGGTTGCCCATGATATATCTTTGTATTTCTTTTAATTGGATATTTTTGTTGACCATAGTGTCATACATTTTATGGTTGAAAGAACGAAATTTTTTGCACTTTTGTGAATTTTTCAGTTTGCCTACAGGATTTTTATATATGAAAATTCCTCTATTTTCTATTTTTTGATACTCAAAATGTTTGGTAGAGTTGAAAAAAATATTTGAAATAATTTTTAGGTTATTTTACATGTTCGGTGCGAAAAAGGGAGAAAAAAGAAGCAAAAACGACTAATCTGGGGCAGCTAAACCTGCGCTGATCTAGGCAGTGGTCTAGCCTACTGATATAGGTTGATGTTGGAACATCAATATGACTGCCACCATTGAAGGAATACCAGTGTCGGTGTACATTTGAGAGGCACTAGGCGTAACTTCTATCTTTTGTAGTTTTTGCAGTTTTTCTTCGATTCTTTCATCATTTTTCCCATTTTTCACCATGGAAAGTGACAACACACAACTTGGAACTTTTTTAGAGACCCTCAACAACCTGGAGTGGAAGAAATTGGAGATTTTTGGGCTATGGGGGCTTCAATATTTAGCTTCTCGGCCAACAAATAGCGCCTTTATTCATGTAGCACTCACTTTTTGGGATCCCCTAGATCACGTCTTCTGCTTTTCAACCCAAGAGTTATGCCTCATGATTGAAGAGTATCAAGCCATTTTAATCAACCCTTATCTCCAACGATTTCCAATTGCAGTGCCAAGTTATCGGTTCGGAGCTACGGATACACTAAGCGGGTTATGGAATTTGGACTCCACTGATTATTTTCCATCTCATCCCCTAGAGATTGGAAGCTTCCAAGCTGTTACGATCTTAGATTGGTGATTGGAAGCTTCCAAGCTGTTACGATCTTAGATTGGTGCTTATGTACTTCGCAATATCACATTACTTAGTACTTCTTTGTGGCTTTACTGCTCATATTTGAGTCTATGTGAGAAGTAGGAAGCGTCGCTCCATTCTAACTGATTTCCACCATTTCTAGCATGTCTCAGGGAGCTTCACCCATTGCCATCAAACTAGCAGAGAATTTATTATGCATGGAGGCTACAAGGATAATTCCTAGCCTGATCGAAGACCACTTCACCCTTTTACAAGTAAATATACAAACTCATCTCTTCTCATAAATTCATACTTAGCTAGTATTGAGATAAAACTGTAAGTTTCGCTCTTGGAGAAGTTAGATTTAATTCATGAGCAGAGACTATCTTATGAGGAGTACAAGGTCGGTGAGAGAGGACTCTACATTGCTGACTACCACAAATTGATGGTGGATGACTAGGTACAGATCATGCAAGGATACACAAATAGCTAGATCCACCAGGTTTGCCCTTAGTGGAAGGTTACTAACTTTGCTATGAATGTTCATGCTCACAGAGTCCAGCTACTAAAATTACTGGGTATCACTTCCTATTCTCTGACATGACTTTATCGATAGTATGGGAAGACTCAGCGAGTGCCTAGAGATTCATGCCCTACTCATGCCCCTAGTTGGGATCATAGATTACCTGACCATATCTTGGAGAGATGGGCCTTCCACACTTCTTTCATTACACGGGACCATGCCCATCGAGAGACCATTAAAATTAATGTCTACCACCAAAGATGGTTGTAGAAGATTCGGGAGCTTAATGACCTAAACAAGAACAAAGGGGCTACTTTACAGTGGAAGAATGCTAAGAGGAGGTTGTAGTAGATGATCTAATGAGATGACAAGATGCTGCTGATATCTATTGATGCAAATAGGGAAGCAAACATGGCCTATTTCTATGCTTGATGCTTTTGATTACGATGCAAACTTATTAGCTTTTATGCATACTTGCTAGATTTTATTTATTGACTGGAATGTAAGCAATATTAATTCAAACTGCTAGAAATTACTACTATGTTTGTGTTACTTGCGTTTTTTTTACATTACGACACATCAGCATTCAAAATAAATACACTCGTAAAAATTTAACAATAACGATCGTTTCATTAAATGAAATTAATGGCATACAAAAGTTCATGATACAACCTAATTCCTACTACCAAAAGGCCTTTCAGTTTTCAGATTGGCATCTCTTTGTTTTCACTCTTTATCCTAATTTTTACCCAAAGCGCCCTTTTCGAATTTTCACTTTGATGAACTAATTAGCAAAAGAATACCCTAATTTTTGTTAAACTATATGAAAGAAGACAGTTGATGAGTTTGCTATATAATTTAATTAATTTTTTTATTACAAGTGCTGCTTTTCACAATTTAGTTATTTTCCTAAATGTGATAGCGCTTCAACATGTCCTAATTGGTCCGATTCATAAATTCGTTATTGTCCATGTCCCTCATTTTTACCACTCCTTTGCTAGGGACCTTCTTAATCATGAACAGGCCTTACCATTTGGGTTTGAACTTCCCCCTAGCATCGACATTAGAGGGCTTCAGGTGCTTTGAGACTAAGTCCCCCACTTTCAACAGTTACTTTTGGTGCTTTACTTTGCCAATTGTAAGCTCTGGCCATGCACTACTGATATAGCTGGAGGTGGTCAAGGGCTTTCAAGTGATGCTCATGGATCATATTCAATTGCCAAATCTAGCTTTGTCCAATCTGACTCTTTCAACCTAACTTCCATGGTTACCCTTAAGGATCTTACCTTGGTTTTTATCGAGAGAACTACTTCCATGTTGTTGACTAATGAGAAGGGAGTCTAATCTGTTAGAGTGTGCACACTGGTCTTATACCCCCAAAGCATGAACGGAAGCTTATATGCACAATCACGATAAATAGTCACCATTTTGGATAAAATCTTCTTGATGGACTTGTTTGTTGCTTCAACTGCCCCGTTAGCTTACGATCTATGGAGAAATGAGCGATGATGTCCAATGCCATATTTTTGAATGAAATAAGTCATTGCCCCTTGTAATTGAACAACAATGTTAGACACAATATGGTGAGGCATCCCATAGTGTGCAAAGATATGCTTCTCAATGAACTTGGCCATCTTCTTAGCGGTTATGTTGGTGAAAGATTCGGCCTCTACCCATTTGGAAAAGTAGTCAACTACTACAATGATATATTGATGCCCATTAATCAAAGAGGGTTATATCTCTCAATAATTTCAATCCCTCACATCGAGAATGGCCAAGGAGTTGAAAGATTATGGAGGTTTGACGGAGGTAAATGACTAATGTCTCCATATATTTAGCACTCATGGCACTTCTTCACCTTAAAAATGCAATCAGCTATCATGATAATCCAAAAATAACCTTGCCTATGAATCTTCTTTTCTATGCCTAAACCATTCATGTGGGCTGGAAGTCTCTCCCATGGATATGATTAATGACCAACGAAGCAAACTGTTCTGAAAGATAATGCAGAAGCAAGCCATCACCAATGTGCTTAAAGAGATCATCCCCTATGATTCTAAACTGAGCAGCCAACTGATGCAGAGTTAACATTTCTGAGTTTGTTGCCCCTAGCGGAAACTCTACATCTTAGATTAAACGGACTATGTCTTGATACCAAAAATTCTCATCGTGTTGATAGCTGTTGAGATGGAGTGCAATAGAATGGCTCTTTAGATGATTGATGAACCATGGGCTTGATGGGTTGGGTTTGGTGACCTTCCCACATAGAGACTAGAGTGGCTAAGGAATCTGCCATTTGATTCTCATATCGAGGGACATTTCGAAACCGACACTTCATGAATTTTATAACCAACTCCAAAACTGCATCTAGCTAAGGCTGAAGCGACTCCTCCTTGATTATCCAATCACTGACATCTTGCCGAATAAATAGGGTGGAATCACTAGTGATAGTGACTTCCAATGCCCCAAAATTTCTCAAAGCCTGTATATCAAAAAGGCATACCTCATATTCCGCTCCATTATTTGTTATGGGAAATTCAAGATGCTTAGAGAGCCGAATGACTTCATTATGTGGTGTTACCAAGATAACCCAAAGACTTGCCCCTTGATGATTCATAGCTCCATCAAAGAACATTTTCCATCTCTCATTCATGGACTCTACAACTACTAACTACTCATCAAATCTAAGTTCTCCACATTGCCAAAGTCAATGGTTTGATTGGTGAGGAATTTAGCAGCTACTCGGACTTTAATCACCTTCTTCATGATGTACTCAATATCAAACTCAGAGAGGAGAAGCAACCAGCGAGAGAGCTTGCCAGATAATGTCGAAGATTGGTAGAGATACTTAATCGAATCAATTTTAACCACTTATTGGATTTGGTATGATTGGAAATATTGCCTAAGCTTATTACTGAGCTAGACCATTATTGCGCAAATCTTCTCAATAATCGTATATCAGCTTTCATACTCAAGAAGCTTCTTGCTAAGATAGTACATTGCATTCTCGTGTTTATCCTCTTGCTCATGGATAACCATTAACCTTACTGAGCATTCTTCAATAGCCAGATAGAGTACAAGAGGCTTACTGAAGGTCAGCAACTTTAGAAGCAGCAGATTTGTCAAATAAGTTTTAATCCTATCAAAAGCCAACTGACACTACTCATTCCAAATGATCGGCTTCTGCGTTCTCAAAAGTTTGAATATTAGCTCACAATGGTAGTTAATCGGGCTATAAAGTGAGTGACATACTACCGTAGAATGATTTCACTTCCTTTTCTATCCTAGGAGTTGGCATGTCATGGAAAACCTTTTTCTTAACCGGATCCATCTCAATCCCTCTCTAACTCATAATGTGCTCGTGTAGCTTGTTAGTTATCACACCAAAAACACATTTCTTTGGATTGAGGTGTAGATTGTACTTCTCTATCCTTGTGAGGAAGTGCTCTAGTAGCTCAGGATGCTCTGCTTTGGTTGCGGATTTAACAAGCATGTCATCCACGTAGACTTCAACCTCCTTGTGAACCATATCATGGAGCAAAGCAGTCACAGCCCGATGGTAAGTTACACTAACGTTTTTCTAACCAAATGGCATCACTTAATAGTAGTAGACACCCAATTCAGTTATGAAAGTTATTTTGACATTGTCCATAATATCTATGAGAATCTGGTTATCACCTAAAAACTCATCCATGAAAGAGTATATTGTGGCCCTTATAGCGCTATCTACTAACACATTGATGTGGGGAAATGGGAAGTCCTCCTATGAAGATGCTTTATTTAGATCCCTTAAATCCACATAGACCCTCACTTTCCCATCTTTCTTAGCCATAAGAATAATGTTCGCAAGCTAGGTCGGATACTTAATGACTTCAAGGAACTTGGCCTCTAACTACTTTTCCAGTTCTGACTTAACTTTATCAGCCCATTAGACACAATCAACATAACTTCTCTTTACTGGCCTAAGCTTTAGATCGGTTAGAATGCAATGTTCGGCAATCTCCTTGTTAATGCGAGGCATATCTTCATAAGGCCAAGAAAAAGTGCTCACATGATGCCTAAGCCCATTTTCAATCTCTCTTTTTTCATTAGGGTTTAAATAATTGGATAAAGAAACCATTTTAGGTGATTAAGTTGTACGTAAATTAATTTCATGTAAAGAGACATCATGAATGCTAAATACGTTATGAGTGGATTCACATGAATGTATGGTACTGTCAGGCAAAACATTAAAGAAGTAAGCAAAGTTCTTATCTTTCATTTCATAAAAGGCCTCAAAGGATGAGTTATTCACATCATAAATACTAGAAATATTAAAGATTATATATCCTCAGATTCATCCTCCACAAGCAAAGGGTCTTGATTAATCGCTTCCTCATGAGCAGCCTTTGGATCTACGCCTTTCTTGGTCTTCGATAGCCGGACATGTAGAGTGGCCATCCCTAGAGTAGCAACAATTGTAGTAGGCAACATCCCTTTAACAGCGGTAATGGTAAGAGTAATAACAATTGGGGGAGCTTGATGACAGGTGAGGTGAGGGATGTAGTGAGGATAGTAGATTATTCATTCATTATAAGAAAAGTAGCAAAAAAGTAGGCATATAAATAGAAGTAGGGTGAATAGCAAGCATACAGACTGAGGAGAAGCCCTCGCCATAAGGAGTAGCAGGAGGGAATGAGGGAGTAATTGTAGGAGGGTTTCCCTTAAGTGGATCATTAGGCGAGTTGATCATCATTATATCAAAAGTTAAATTCATCTCCCGAATTTGGCTCAACCTCATATTTCCCTTCTTAGCATCTTCGTTCATAGCCTTAGCCAGCTTTTGAAAAGTTTTGGTGATCGGGCCTCCTTTTATCTCAATCGCATTCCATCCTCTCTTTATTAAAACACCAAGAGAGTAGGTGAGAGATTCTACGACAGCTTTGATTTCCTCATCCATATCATTGGGAGTTTTTTATAAAGTGTTTGGTCAAGAGTCTTTTCACATTCATTGACCCTAATGACTGCCTTTTCCTTTCTCACAATCGGTAGTAGGAGAAAAGGGAATAGAGGCTTCCTCTTGGGGCTCATCTTGGCCCAAAAAGTAGTAGTTCTCAAAGTTGAAGACATCATTAAACATCTCGAACCCTGATCACATCTAGCCCTCATGTTCTATAGGCTTTACCTAGCTAGAATGCGATGCTTTTCCCCTCTCACAAACACTCACCATGTTATAGAATAATGGCTTCTTGTGCTTATAGATTTTGTTATGTGGGTGGACGAAGCCTAGTCTGAAGAGAGGGACAAGAAGCTTAGACTCTATAGCTTCTAAAATACCTTGGTAGTTTTTGCCCAAGCCCTTGTCAGGGGTGGTCTAGCTAAACTTCCTCATTAGCTTCCCCATACTTGGCTAAAAATGGAGATAGCTAATAAAAACCATCCTTCTTCCCTTTACGGATAGTGGTGACACATAGTGTTTATTCATTCTCCTCAAAAATCGCTGCGGCTAGCACTGACTCTATTAGATATGATGTATGCCCTAGAGGCAATTAAGGTGATATATCTTAATTAATTATACTATACAAACATTTTCAGATTAATAATAATAATAATAATAATAATAATAATAATAAAGGCATCTTTGTTATTTATCAATGTTTGTTTATATTATGTATCTTGCTGGTATTATATATTTGTGTTATTATATATGTACATTGATAAGACAAAGTCCATGACTACTTCAAAACGTGAAAGTGCAAGGACATAGTGGGAGCTATATGGTGTAAGAATTGCACACACGTGTTATTATGAATAGTCTAAATATCTCTAGTCATAGTTTCATTGAGACTGGATATCAATGAAGTGGACAAACTAGCATGTGTAGGCTTACTCCTTGGATTAGGTCCAAGCAGCTGATCTCACGAGCTAAAGGTGGTACCTTGAGTTAAAACATAAATGTATTCGGGTAATACATTGGAATCGTTATAAGATATACACTCGAAAATAACTATATCCATGTGTTGGTGTCATGTCTTATTACAATAGTAGTACAAGTATCCTCAGACCTGAGATACTGATTACCTTATGTAGGAGTTGTTATACTTTGGGTCATACTTATTTATATCCTGGTGATCAAGTTGATATGGATGATTATAGGTGATCACATGTTGGTAAGGTGAGTAGTCAAGATGGGATCCATCGCTCCTGATATAGTGATATAATGGGAGATGTACCTTAGGGCCTCTTGTTGAAGTGACACACTTATAAACCTCTGATTAGCTTATAAAATTGATAGAATGCGTTTTTATTCAATCTTGATACATTATGGAGAGTGGTGTTCTTCGTGAACAAGTTTAATTCAAGGATAGCATCGACTATTACGTAAGCTAACACTTAATCCGAGTTTAATAAATTGGATGGTACTTAATTTGATGGAAGGAGTGTACTGTATTGGTTACTACTGGAGAACTAGATCAATTTATAGGCATGTGACATTCCAAGTATCGGGGGATCATACGCCTTTATTAGAAAGCCCATTTGATCGTCTAGAGTTATCAGGTTCCATATCGGTCTGGAACACTAAGCCTAAAGGTTCCCGGATGGGAAGCATAATGGATCTATACTTCGGGATCCTATGAGGTCACACACTTTGGGTTTTTATTAGACTAAGTAAAGAACTTATAGACTGGGTTTATATCGAGAATATTGAGGATGTCAAAATTGTTAGATAAATTATTAATTGGTTGGACCAAATAATAATTAAAAGGATTAAAAAAGGTTTAAAGGGGAATTTTGAAAAATTTTCACGGAGGCATAGCAAGGGAATTTTTCCCTTTACAAGTGGGCCCTGTTAATATAGGTTGTTTGATGATGGGGCATATGTGGTTGCCCCGTAAGCAAAAGTGCTCGTGACCCACAAGCATGCGCTGGCCTTGGGCCAGCTCATGTTGGAGGGTAGAAAGCCCGCAAGCGCTGCATGGTAGCGCTTGTGTAAGCTTGCTGCGTAGGCCCATTAGCATGTCCACAAGCTTGTGGCACAAGGAAAGCCCTCTAGGGCTTGCCTTGTGTAGGCTGCGCACATCCCACATAAGCAGGTTGTACGGTCGGTTAACCTGCGAAACTTGGAGCTCTGAACGGTCAGCTTGTTTATAGGATGGGAAAAATCCCATACCACATTACTAATTTAGGGGAGAAACACTATATATAGTGGTTCCACCTCTCCTTTTCAAACCACTTCAGCTCAACCTTCCTTCTGAGTTCAACATCTTTCCTTCCAAAGCTTTTTGTGAGATCCTCCAAGAGTTTCTCCAATGTTGCAAGAATTCTTTAGAATGCTCTTTCTATTTCAAAGTGATCCTTCTCAGTTAATATTTTCGAGTTGGTTTTCGAGTGGTTTAACAGCTGCTATCTACCAATGGGTTCTTCCTCAATGGAGATTTTGGTCGGTGAAGATCCGTTTGGATCAATCATGGAGGTTGTCCTAGATTGGAGGCTAGTGCTACGGGAGTACTGTTTTAGGGAGCACCACACCAAAAGAAGGCACGCACTGGTAATGCCGTTAACATGCTAAGTTTCTTTTATAAGTTTTATAAACCTATATGCATTTATGGAACATTTCAACTCAGATTATATCAATGATGGTATTCTTAGGAGATCCTTTAGGGTTAACTTTATGTTTTAAAATTCCGCCTTGCAAGTTTGCATGTTCAAATACTGTCTTAATTAACCAGCAATGGTATAAGAGTCTGCCTTATGCTATGAATGATTGATGATAATATCTTGAAATTGATCTTTTCTATGAACTGATTAAATTATGATATTCATAACTTAGGTTTCAATTCCTACTCTAGAAAATGATCTGATAACTAGATTAAGGTTTTGCTCAAACTTAATATTTTGGATAATCTTTAACCAGTCAATCCTGATGCTGACACTTTTATCCAACAGAAAGAGGCATATCTTAAGCATAAGAAGGATACTTTTGTGGTGTCACTTGTGATGCTCGAAACCATGACCTTGAAGCTTAAGAAGCAGCATGATGGTATGGACCTAAAATTCATGCAAATCCATCTTAGAGGAATTCATAAAGGCATGAAGATTTAAAGGAATGAAACTTTAAAATTCTTCTATACCTCTGGGAGAAATGATGGGATCATGGTCACTGAGCGTTGTATTGAATACTTTGTGTATTTAAAGAGAATGACTTAGATAGGAATTGAAAGAAATTCTGAATGTGACATATAGACTATTATTGAGAGTCTGTCTGATAAATATTCACCCTTCATGAAAGATTATCTAATGTCAAGAAAGACCAGTAAAACATTAGAGTTTATTAAGAAACTTAGAAGTTTTGAAGATGGTCTGAAGGCTAGAGGAATAGGTAGCTTGGTAAGTAAGACTTGCATAAAAGGTAAGGGTTTAAAACCTATCAATAGGAAGGTAAAAAATGTAATCATTGAAAAGGAGAAGCCTAAAGGGATATGTTTCATGTGCGGAAGGCCTAGACACTGGAAATGTGATTGCAAAGCTCTGATTTTTGAACAAGTGAAGAAGAAGCCAAGTGAGGCATCTACTTCATGTATGTCCATGATTGAGAGTTTCTCTACAGTTCTTTATGAGTCTACATGGGTATTGGATATTATTGTGGTACTCATATATGTACTTCTATGCAGGGGTTGCGTAATAGTAGGAGGCTTGCAAAGAGGGAAATTGATCTAAGAGTTGGAAATGGAGCATAGGTTGCTGCAATAGCTGTGGGAACATATAGCATTCATTTTCCTAGTGGCCTAGTTTTAGTTTTGAACAATTAATCTTATATTCCTGATATCACTAAGAATATTATTTCTATTGCGTGTTTAGCAACAGATGGATTTGAAATTTTGTTTTCTAATAATAATTGTCCAATTCAATGTGATAATATTCTTTACGCTTGTGAAATATGTATTGATGGAATTTATATTCTAAATACTAAAACTGAAATTCTAAATGTGAACATTATTAAGAAATCGAAGTTAGATAATGGGAAATTCTCATACTTATGGCATTATCATCTAGGCCATATAAATGGGACTCGCTTAACTAAGTTACACAAATGTGGTGACTTGGGCCTAATGGAATGGGAATCCTATGGGCATGCAAACCTCGTTTAAAAGGAAAGATGACTAAGAAACCTTTCAAAGGAAAGGTTCAGCATGACACTAATACTTTCGAAATAATACATTCTGATGTATGTGATCTAATGAGTGTCAAAACACATGAAGGTTTCATCTACTTCATAAACTTTATCGATGATTACTCATGATATGGTTATTTGTACCTATGAGGCATAAGTCTAAAAGTTTTGAGAAATTCAAAGAAATTCAAAGAGTTGAGAACTGAAGTAGAGAAAAAATCTAGGAAAAGTATCAAGACCCTTCGATCTAATCGAGGCGGTGAATACTTAAGCCAAGAGTTTCAGGATTATCAAAGGGATAATGGTATTTTATCCCGATGGACACCTCCTTGTACACCCCAACACAATGGAGTGTTAGAAAGGAGAAATCGAACCCTACTTGATATGTTTCGATCCATGATGATCCAAGTAGAACTCAATGGAACCTTTTGGGGTTATGCACTTGAGAGCATAGTTTATATTCTAAATAGAGTGCCCTTGAAATCAGTTGATTAAACACTTTATGAATTGTGGTATGGTAAGAAACCAAATCTTTCTCACTTGAGAGTTTGGGGATGTCCTTCTTATGTAAAGAGGACAAGTTCAGATAAGCTAGGTACTAAGTCTAACACATGTATGTTTGTAGGTTACCCTAAGGAGACTATGGGTTATCCCTTTTATGATCCTAAGGAATAAAGGGTACTTGTTTTTAGAAATGCTCAATTCCTTGAGAAGGAACATGTACTTACAAAAGCTTGTGGGAGCCATCTTGAGTTAGGAACTCAACAAGATCAAACAAACAGTCAATTGATTATTCCTACACTAGTTACACAAGAAAGTGTATGCATAGAACAACCTATTATAACACCAAAATTTTGTAGGTCAGGTCGGGCTCTGATTGCTCTCGGGGTATACAATTTTCTCATCACTGATGATAAACATATCTTCCTTATGGATGATGATGAGCCCAAGACTTACAAGGAGGCAATGGAAGGCTCAGAGTTTGATAAATGGTTTATAACCATGAGGTCAGAGATGGACTCCATGCAAGAAAACCAAGTTTGGAGCTTGGTGTGAGCAGATGACATGGATGCGATGGACCGAGAGTGCACGTAGTTGAGAGGCGTAGTCCATCGGGGTGTTTTTATGAAAATAAAATACTAGGTCGAAGACTCAAAATTTGAAAGAGAAAGTGAAAACAATGTAGATCATCCTAACCCGAATTTGCCATCTCTTAGGGTAGAATCACCACCTGGATTAGCTCTTCTAGGAATTAAAGTCTTGTGAGGCTTAACGTCTACGGGATGACCCACTAAAACACAAAGATTTGGAGTTCGGGATAAGTTGCTTACATCTTAAAAAACCATGTTTCTTGATTGTGCATATTCGTACTTAAGTCATTTTCATGTTTATAATGTATGATTTAACGCGCATGCGAAAAGTAGTAAATCCATACATAAAGCAGTAAATAAATGCGGAAAAGTAAAGATTAAAAATTACAAAACCTTGGAGGATGCAACCGCCCGCCTAATCTATTAATTACATTACCTCAAAAAAATGAAATTGCAATACCTGAAGGAAAATGAAAATCCTAATCATACCTCTAACCTAATCTACCTGCATCTACAAAGGTTAGTAAAAAATATAGCATAACATTCGCATGTATGTTCGATTTGATTTTGGCGAGGCTCGTGTGGCCTAATTAAAACATCGACGATTAAAAATTTATTATTTAGTAATAAAAGGATTCATTTTATTAACACATAGGTTGCTCATTTTAATTAGTCAAAATGCTTGCATGGCAAGAATGTGAGGACTCTTATCTAGAATAATTTTTTATTCCCTTCGTGGGGGTATTCTAATAAGAATCTCCATAAGTTATGAAAATAAAAAGTAACAGAAGAGGAGGAAGAAGGATTACATGATACAATAAAAAATACATAATAAAAGAATATAGAATTAATCCTAGGCCAACATGTAGAATAAAATAAAATACAGATAACACATGAAGAAGCAACTCTAGGAACTCAAAGGCTTACCCTTTCGATGCAAATCCACTTCGATATATGCACTTGATCCCCAGGAGCGTTCCTCGTTCGTCTTTAGTTTTGGTCTTGTGATAAATTAATTAAAAATTAGATTTAGAATTAAAACATTCTCTTTAATAGAAAAAGCATCGTCGTTAAGAAAAAGCCAGGGTACCTTTTTTATCTTTTTTTGCTGAAAATTTTCAGTCCTCTAATTCTAAAAAACTCCCCCTTATTTATAGGGGGGATAAGGTTGAAAATCCAGTTCACCCAAATTTGGGCGGACTACATAGTCCGCTCAAGTTTGGGCAAACCTGGTGCAGTCCACTAC
Source organism: Euphorbia schlechtendalii (assembly GCA_949673415.1). NCBI lineage: Eukaryota > Viridiplantae > Streptophyta > Magnoliopsida > Malpighiales > Euphorbiaceae > Euphorbia > Euphorbia schlechtendalii. The sequence goes on along the minus strand of CATIWQ010928856.1, from coordinate 24,214 downwards.
CGATTTTTTATTTTATTTTTTATATTAAAAAATGATTTAATTAAATTATTCCAAACCCTTAAATATTTATTTAGGTCATTACAAATATTTTAAGCCTTTGAATTTTCACTGTGAGACTTAAATATTTTTTTACGGTCCTAAATATTTATTTAGGGCCCAAAACATTAGTTTTTTTAAGAGGAGAGCTCCCATTTGAAGATCATTTGGATAGTCAAAACTTGTATGATTCAAGGATTAAATCCAAAAAAGCTTTCATCATCAAACGCACGAGCTGGTACAAAATCCCGTGCTCATAGCGACCCCTCATGTTATCACTTGTTATGTAACCAATATGATCACATGAAATGGAGCAGAAGGATTGAGAATATACCTAACTGGAGCGGTTGGTGACTTCTTTGTCCTCGATCAGTGTTGACATGGACCTTCCTTTCTTACATCATATCCTCACGCGATTGTCCATTTCTTTCTTCAGAATCCCTTGATGCTTGATTCCTCTTGCCGGCGGGTCGGCTATTTCTTTCTACGATATCCCTTTAATAGTTGGCAATTGTTTCCTTCTTCGATTGCGGTCATTGTATGCCCCTTGTGAGTTGACCTTTGGTTGATTTTGACCGTTGGAATTGCAAGAGCAGGGTGCCTGAATCCATTTGAAAGGTGACCCTATTGAGATAACCATTTCTTTCTTCCATTATGTTTCCTTGGTAGGATGTTGACTTGCTTCTAGTGACAAATAAGAGAAACATATAATGTTAATACATTTCCTGAAGAATGTTTTAATTATTTGATTGAGTTAATGCGAAGCAAATATTTTTACCCCTTCAATCACAAATTAAAACATGATGAAGAAATGAGTTTGATGAAAATTTGAGGATGTCCCGAACATCACTTAGTTGTTTTAGGAGGCTTTTTTTATCGTGATGTTGGAATGTTGCTTAAACAGGGTCTAAGTAGGCGTGAATTGACTTCAGGCTAGAGTGGGCCATCATCCTTCTTGATGTTTGCAGGTTCCTCAAGTGGAGGTGGAGTTTCTTGTTTACCGGGACAGTATTACCGGGTTTGGCATCATCTTTTCCTATAAATGATATGAAGCGTATGTAATGTATTTATCATTTTATGCACAAACAATATTTATCACATGATGTATGTTTATCTATTGTAGGTGTTGTGGGATTCATTAATTGAAAAGCCTTCTCTTTTGTTGGTACATGGGTGCCCCTAGGATTTATCTTGTAAGGGATTCCATGGATGACTCTTTCAGAGTGATGACCATGGGTTCGATGATTTTAAGTCAAGCTCAAAGCTTGGATTTGGTTTGAGGAGGTTCTAGATGAGTCGTTGATCCCAAACCATGTTGGCGAGCTCACTTTGATAGATTGGAAGCCTTTTGCCTGAAGTGTTGTGAGTGAGAAATTCATCCTAAGTTATGAAGGAGATAAATGATGTCATATGCTATTCCAAGGATGTGATGATAAATTTTATATTTCTTTTATTCTAATTTCTTACATAGATCGCCCTTACGGGTTTTTAGTGTATCAAACCTTGACTTAATTTTTACCTGGACCACTGTTTTAGGTTTTCAATCTAGCAAACTCATCTTTTCTTTTCTTTTTCTTTTATTTATTATTTTTTCATTTTTTCATTTTTTGGATGTTTACTTGCGATATTCTAGCATTGGCATACAAGCAATCAAGATAAGCATATGCATAAAGATTCAGCAAAAATGACAATTCATTGATGAACTTAATAGGGGTATAAATTTTTCAAATGATTTGAATCCTTCCATCAATTAGCCCTTTCAGGTTTTCTAACCAATGTGCTTTCTTTTCTCTCGATGTCCTAATCCTGAGCCACCCTTTTCGGGTTTTCAACTCAACGGACTATTCTTTTTCGGTTTTGAAAAGAGGCCCTAATTTTTGCTCAACTAGCGGAGTACTAATTAACAAGCTAATTACAAGTTTATTATTTTCTTTGTACTACTTTTTACCAATTTATTTGTTTCACCTATGCGTGATAGAGATTGTGCTAGTCTTGGATGATTTGACTGATAGATTGGTTGTCATCCATAACCACGACTTCAATTGTTGTTTCGTTCAGCATTTCTAATCGATTAGTTGGTGCTCATGCTTCTTTGCTAGCTTGAGGTATGTGCGATGATGAGTATTGGTGCTTGATCATTAGCGTTTTCTTTTTAATTCAATTATTCTCCAACAACAAGTGATATGTCGGGGATCAGAGGCTTCAGATCCATTGGGTGTATCAAGTGTAGCTTGATTCCATCAAGGGTGAATAGTTTATGTTCAATGATATGCTTTTAATAGTATAATGATCAGCCAATAAGTGTTGGTGAGCCATGTGATGGAGTTGTTAACGTGCTCAAAGATTCAATTCTTTCTTTGTGTTTTTGGCATTATGTAAGCCCATTGTGCCAGTTGTTTGACCCTTTTGGGGAACTTCAATTTGCTCTCTTGACATTTCACCCCTATTCTGGCTTCTATCATTTTGAATTTTGCTTGATTGATTTAATATTCAATAAACGTTTCATGCTCGGAGATCATTATATCGATCTTACATCTTTATAAGATGAGGCAAATGCTATCATGATTTATCTAAGTACCTGTGTTTGTCTCTCACTTTCCCTCAAGAGTCTAATCATTCGAACTTATTACAATTATAAGGGATCCATTTATACCCAAATTAATTTCATGACATGATGTGTCATACATGCTAAAAGCATTATGCATATATTTATTAGAATGTGTGATGTCTTAATCAATAGAATATCAAGTGAGAAAACAATGTTCAATTTATTCAAAAATGTTCAAAAGCCTCATGGGCAAAGTTGCTACAAGCAAATTTACTACATCATTGATGTTATCATCTCGTAGTCATCTTCTCGTATTAGCACCATTTGGTAGATTTGTCCATGGATTTGAAATGCTCCATCCTCTCTGCCTTGTCAAACACTTCTTGATAGCTAGAAAAGCTATCAGACCCGAATTTGTTTTTGTAAGATGGTAGTGCGCCATCCAGAAGTTTGGTTATCATCTTTGTTAGGGTTAAACGAGCCTGAAGCCTGACCTCTGTGGCCATCCAATGCTCATAGTAAGATTTGAAGCTTTCACCCTACTTCTACCTTATAGCCTCCATATTTTGCATTGTGGTTTCCATTTGAGTGTTGAAACCATAATGCCCCAACATAGCCTAAGAAAGACTTTTCTAATTAGAATCTACATTCAATGGAAACTATCAAACCCGAATTTGTTTTTGTAAGATGGTAGTGTGTTATCCAGAAGTTTGGTTATCATCTTCGGTAGGGTTAAATGAGCCTGAAGCCTAACCTGTGTGGCCATCCAACGCTCATAGTAAGATTTGAAGCTTTCACCCTACTTCTACCTTATAGCCTCCAGATTTTGCATTGTGGTTTCCATTTGAGTGTTGAAACCATAATGCCCCATCATAGCTTGATAAAGACTGTTCCAATCAGAAGCTACATTCAATGGAAGGTAACTGTAACATTCATTAATCGGGTGCCCAAGGTGACAATGAAAGGCTTGGCCATCATCTGCTCGCTTATCCTCAATACCCTCATCACTGCCTGGTATTGTGCTAAATGAGCACATGGGTCTCCAGAACCCATATACTTCTCAAACTGTAGCATCACAAAGTTTGGTGGTAAGCTATCTTCATCCCCGACTGTTGGTTGCATAGGGTATGTACTCATGAGATGACCGCCGTGAGTGGCCAAGAACTGTTACCACAATTTTACCATACCTGGTTGCTGGAGAATAGAATTTCCAGTGCCTAGATAGAAACCATACTTCCCCTGGGGAATGGTAGTTCCCCTGGGAGTTACAACAAAATGGGGCAGTTGAGGGATAGTCTAGAATTGTGAGAGAAATGGTGCACTCCAATTAGGAATATATTATTGGGACACTCCTTGATAGAAAGGTCCTGGTGTGAACACTGACTAGCCTGGCTACCCCGGGAAGAATTGGCTCTCGAATTTCTCCTGGAAAGGATTGGCAAAGTTATATCCTAGTTGACCAATCTGAGCTTGATTCTGATTTAGCTAACTTTGTTCAGGCCTAAATTGGTAAAAGGTAGTAGGAATAGTGTAATGAGTTGGATGCATCATATGAGATGTAGGAGTTCCACTTACTCTAGGATAACTAGTCAAACCGATGAAATTAAGGGTGACATCTGGGTTGGACACCACATTATGAACCCTTTCTTCAGGCTGACCTATCCTAACATGCTAACGAATAAGCGATGCCAATTGGTAATTATTTGCAAAGGCATTCAGGACAGCTGCAATCTTGGCGCTCACTGATGACTGATATGTCTTTTGAGAATTTTATCCCATAAGAAGGGATGATCCTCCCTTGCAACTTTGTCTCGTGGATCAGACATGCTATCATAACTGAAAGATGCATGTTGAATCGAATCTGAATCTGAACCCGAGTCTTCACTTGAGTTAGTGTGCAGAATCCCCTCTAGATTGGCCATGATTGGTGAAATGCAAACCAAGCGGTGAGAAGGCCTTTACCTAGCTAAGATACACAAGTAGAAGATTAGACCATGCATGTAAGATACATGACGTGATTCATGATGTGAAAAACTCATGAGATTGTAATGTTATGGCTGCATTCACAAGGGGTTAGCGTGCCTTGATGGGAGATAAATAACATGTTTGTAAATCCATTTGAAATAAATAGGTCAGTCGTTAAATAAAATTAAAACAAGAGAAAATGAAAATCCATCCTCTGGGGATGGATTTGAGATCTGTACAATGCCCGTGTGACATTGTAGCATGAGTGGTGTGAGGTGACCAAATTAACCGTGTCGTAATAAGTCAATAGTTTGAGATTTCAAACTGTGACTAGATCTCATTGAATGAGGAGGTCAAATTGATTTTGGGTTGACGATCCTTAGACGGCTTCTTTACAACAGCAGAGGGGGGTGAATGCAGTCATTGGTTACTTTTTAATTTTATAAAAATATTTTAAACAAGTTAAGTTTTTAGATGCGTGCTAGGTTAGGCAATGCTGAGTGAGGTCTAAAAACTTATAAACTGCTCAGCTTTGCTAGCATAGTTTATTTACAATCGCTTGCTGAGTACTCTACTTAGCTCATATTGGTTTTTAGAGCAAAAACGATAAAGCAGAAAGAATGATGTATGATGAATGTAATAAAGGCAAAAGCAAAAGTTAGAACTTCAACACATAGTTTTATCCTGGTTTAACCCCTAGCCTACCTCTAGTCCCCGGATACCTTTTCCGAGCTCAAATCCACTAGTGTTGTTCCTTAGACGGAGCAGCCTTTACAGCGGGTAGACTCTATTATAGAAAGTACCTTTCTTTCTAACTACCTCTCAACTCAGTTTAGATACCTTTCCTAAATTGACACTTAAATTAATAAAAATTGCAAACTGAATTCAATTTATAAAATGTTGAATCCTTTACAATGTTAAATCTATGAGTGATATTATCTCTATTACAAACAAATTGAAACACTGAGTGTTAGCTGATTGCTTGAATTGGAATTTCTTAAAGCTGGGAGTAAATGAACAGAGTTTCAGCACTTTAAGAAATTCGAGGTGATTCACCAAGTTTGAACGTCTGCTCCAGTCTATTTATAGTTAAAGCTCTTGGAATTAGCCATTGCAAACTTCTTGTCTTGACAGCTCTTCAATTTCTCTACTTCTCAAATCTTTCGAATCTTCCCATTGGAGATAGATTTTAGGACATTTAGAGATAGAGATTTCAAACGTTGAAACGTGATATAATTCCATTATCAAAAACTTGTTTATCTTCAAGCAATCCATTTTAAAAGAGAGGCGCGTGAGATGAAACATGTCATTCTGTCATTAATTGACTTTTTGACGTTTGCAGAGGCGCGTGGAGACACTAAGAAACGGCGTATGACAGAGGAATCCTTTTACCTTGGACTTTAGTGAGGAATCTCTAACATTACATATTGACACCTTTTTATTTATGAGTACCATAGGAATTTCTTCTTTAATTTTAACGCTTTTTAACCTGAAAAGCATCAAAGGTATATTCTGTTTCTCACAAAAAATGTTAATAACACAAGTGTTAAATATTCTCTAAGCGTCCAAGGAAAACATCTTTTTATTCATAAAAGTTAACTCATCACAACTGAGTGGAAATCTTTATAATCTACGTAATACTCAGCATAACTCAGCTTTTCTTACTCTAAACCATAACTTAATTAATTACTCAGTAAACTAAGTCATTTTTTCTTAAACAAACTCAAGTAAACTTTATGAATTAAGAGTATACTTAGTACTCAATTAATTTTACTATCCTAGACAGTTTGTTATTTCCAAAATGTGTAAGTACCGAGAAGAACTATTAACTTGGGTTCAACAATCTCCCCCATTTTGGATAGATAGCAAACCACTTATAGAAGAGAATAATTGAATAAGTAGTTTAAAGATATCGAGATACCTGATAGGTGATGTAAGACTCCCACATGTTGAGTGACTTTCCTGATCAGCTTGAGCTCCCCAGATTGAGTGAGTCTTCTACAAGTAGCTCAGCTCCCCCATACTTAGAGGATTTTTCTTCATTTTGGGGCTTTAACTTACTTCAGATTTTCTTTAAGGTTGGTCTCTTTTGTATGAGTTACTGCATCAAATTTTCAACTAACAACAGAAACAAACATGCAGCATAATAAATTAAAGTTAAGAAGATCTTAACTTGAAGTAACAAATCTTGTAATTTTCACTTATTATAAAATACTTAGTCAGTACATAATATATGTCCTGAACTAAGATTACACTCTAAGTCCTTTTACAAGAAATGTCTATACTACTTGGTACATGGCTTCATTTGCGATTCTTTAAAGAATTTCTACCAAAATTCTTATCTTGATTAAAGGATGTCTTTGGTGGCTGCTATTGAGGTTAATGTTGATGATGTGGAGTATTAGGCGGTTACTGAGGTTGTCTTGGTAGAGATCCCTTATTAATATTTGTACTTCTGACGGCATCTTCACCTACCTTCTACCCCATTGATATCTATCTCTTTACAATTTGTTCTAGGAAAATATTAAAAGAGTCTAAGGCATCTTAAAAGTCCTCCTGCTGTCCAATAATCTGTGGGAAAATCTCTTGCTCCAGAATCTGCATGCCTTTAGAAGTAAAGAACTCTTGGACATTAAACTCGCTGAGTAGAAGATGGTGAAATCTGGACAAATGAGCTATTTGATCAAATTCTTGGCATGTGAACTATTGAAAGCATTGCAACAAAGCTCTGAAATCTTTTACAAAGAGTGTGATCTTCAGTTTTACTTCCATGTCCAAGATCTTAGGGAAAATTGAAAACATACACCGAGCTATGTAGTTAATGTCCTTAGCATCATAATGTCCAGTTGAAACCAGTTTTCCAACATTCTTCTGCATATTTTCCGCTTTGGTCTTGATGACATTCAACTTAGAGTGAACGGTCATACCAGTTTTAGGATAGAGTGACTCAGTGGGTGGAAGACTTATGGTTGGCAATTAAGGGAAAATTTTACCCATGGCATCCAGCAAAAACTTCTGAGACCTTGTAACTTTAGAATCTGTATTATCATTGATATCCTTGTAGACATTATCCAACTTTGAAAAGAGGGAGTCAACATTTACCACCAGCTTCTTATCTAATTTGGTTGAGATCTCAGATACAGTTTTCTGCACTTGGTTAATCTTGCCATCTTGATTAAGTAAGAATTTAGACATTATCTCCAAGACTTTCGCCATGATGTGGCCTACGTCCTTAGTAGTTTCAACTTCTTTGAGCAAGTTGTCAATATTTTATCGATGCTCCTCTTGATTTAAACTTGCTCTTTGCCACATTTATGGAGCTGTGTAACTTGAGTTTCCATGTTGGAACTCAAAGTACCCAACTACTCAGCAGCAGCATCTACACCACCCTTTATCTTTCCTACAACTACGTTAGCAAGTGTAATAGATGTGGGGATAGAAGTAATCGCTACCCCAACCTGGGCTGCAGACTCTGATAAACTAGCTAAGATCATAGCCATCTTGTCAACCAAACTTTTGGTGCTTTCCTTCGCCAAGTGATTTCAAACCACATACAAACTACCTTGAATCTTCTCAAACTCCTCAAAGCATAGAGGTTTAGAAGGAAAGCTTGAGTGTTCATTGAATTCAAGTAGCTTAGACTTGGATTTGGAAGACAAGCCGTCAATTCATGAGACAATAGCAAGTTGCTAACTGCTCCATCCAACATAGCGTTAGTCTTGAGAGATAGGAATTTCTTCCTTACCAAATCTCTTATATGAGCCAAGTTGGATGCATCAGCCATATCCTCTTAGAATGGCTTGCTGCTGGGTTCAAGTACCTCACGGGCTATAAAATTTTCCTCAGTACTTGGACCAGTTTCTTTTCCTTGCTGAGCGGAGTTCTCAGCATTAGGAACTTCTCTAATCATAGAGATTAGAGGGTTTGAGGATAGGTTTTATGAAGGGGTAGGTTTAGGAATTTGTACAGTTGAAGTAGAAGGGATTGTTTTAGGTTTTACTAGGAAAGGTATGATTTGTATACAAGTTTATCTTTAGGTTTGTATTTAGGGAATAGAAGAAGTAGAACTTTTGGTTTTGTTATTATTTGGATAGGTGTTGAGGAGAAAAAGTATCTTGGCTTTTAGTTGGAGAAGAAGGGATATTTACTGGAGAGGATTGAGCATTTACTAGAGAAGAATGTATGATAACAGGAGAATTTAAAGTGTTAGAAGGTGGAGGATTTACAGAAGAAGGTATTTCAATATCTATAGGAGTAGAAATTGGGATTTTTAAAGGAGAAGAGGGTTTAAGATTAGCAGAAGAAAGGGGGTAGGATTTATAGGTACCTCTTGGTTAACTAATTGACCCAAGGATGGGTCAGCTTGAGGTATCTCAAATTGAGTAGGAATTTCCTCAGTTTGAGTGAAAGTTGGTGTGGGGATGTTGGGATCTGGATAATTAGACTCTTTCTGATAAATGGGTAGGGTTCCTCCAACATCCTCATCACTGCTCACCACTTGCACATTCTTTTGCAAGGGCCGGTTGGTGGCAGATCGCTTGTGATAAGTGTCTTTAGCTTTAGCAATGGCATCATTTATCTTTGACTCATCTCCATAACTTATTTTGTCTACTTCCCTTGACTCCTTGGCCTCACCCTGCTCCCCATATTCTTTTGTGAAACCAAGTTTATGATTTCTTTGGCGCAAGGTTTCCTCAACCTCAGTCACATCTTCCTTTTCTTCAGCCAGCTACTCAACTTGCTGCTTCACCTCAGCTTCTCTCTGAGCATGAGTCATAGCTTTCATTTACCTCCATTGCCTTTGGGGCTGAGCAAGTGCTTCATCAACCTTGGGTTTGGAGGGGCTCTTCTTCTTTGCCTTAGAAGAAGTTGCCTTTGGTTTTGGTGAGGAGGCGATGATGCTGTGTTGCTCTAGCTTAGTTGTAAGAGGCACATTATCACTAATGTCCTCGCCTCCCTCAAAGTCCACCATAAATCCATCTTCTTCCTCCTTTGGTACGTCCACAAGCACTACTGTCAGTACATGTTTGAGTTTGCGTTTCTCTTGTGCTTTGTTGTACCTAGCATGCACCTGATCATGAAACAGTTTGGTGAAGTGGGTGACATCCAAAGTCTTCTTCATCAGCCCAACTATATCACCGGACTCCCCCAGGAATTGAGCTATATCTATCTTCATCTCCTTCATCAAAGCAGTGATGAGGTAACCATAATGATAGATGGTAGTCATCTTGGTCAAGTGGTGAAGAATTACCACATGCTAGTTAAGCCTCTTACCCTCTACCATATGGTAGACCACACACCTTTTAAAATAGGTGCATCTAGTGATAGACCTAGTCTTGGGAAATAACATCTTCACCACCAATTCGTGGCATGCTCTAGTTGTCCAGCTCATTCGGAATGCAACAATCTCACTAGACATGTAATTGGAGGGGAGTTCCCAATCTTTAAGGATTATCACAACGTCTTCATCACCAGTTTTGCAGAGCCAAGTGCCTTTGTGAGGCATGTTAAGAATGCTCCCTATCAACCTTGAGCAAATTAGATTGGACTTTCCTCTGAATTCCACTAGCAAGATGTCATTCAAGCCTTGGATAGTGTAGAGGTGAGAATAGAAAGCCCTAATCAACCCAATGATCATGGGACCTTCCATCTAAACAAATGAACTCATGTTCTACTGCTTAATGATCCTATGCATGATTTGATTCTTGATCAGACTCTCATAATCAACTTCATAAAACAAGCCAAAATCTAGATTATCAGCCCAGTCAACCTTGGTGAACAAAGTTCCAGCTTCTAGGGTTAATTTCTCAATCTTTCCATCAGTGTTGATAATAAGCTTTTTGGTAGTGTTGGAATTGAGCTTGAAGGTAGTTCTTGTGATCGCCATTTGAGAAAAGTGAAAGGGTTTTTGAGAGAAACAAAATTAGGGTTCTTTGCTTCTGAATCGATTGATATTCACAAAAGCAGGTAACCTCTCTCTTCAACTCCTTCCTGATTTTATAGACATCTTGAAGAGGTGATGATATGTGGCACTCGCACAAAAAGAAAGATCAAGTTTAACACTGAGAATAACACTTACCAAACCGACTTGATAAAACGGTGAGTTTAACAGTAGACGGTTCAAATTCAAAAAACACATCTTTTTGAAAACATGGATTTTGAGTTTAATCGTGAAACTGAATCTCACAATGTTACATTAAAAACTAAACAGTGTTAAATACGTGTTACCTCATTTTGTTGAATTTGATTTCCAACACTAACTAAAATTCTTGATTTTTCTTTCTTCTTCTTTATAGCAGGTTTGCCATTCCAATAAGCTGCCTTAGAATATTGAATTGCTCCTTGGGCAATGGTTTGGTGAATATCCCAGCACGCTGTTCCTCAAAAGGAACATACTCCAGCTTGACATCTCCCCTAAGCACATGATCCCTTATGAAGTGATGTCTGATATTAACATGCTTCATCCTACCATGTTGAACTGGATTTTTGGATAGGTCAATTACGCTCTTGTTATCACACATAACTTCGAGACACTTTGAATTTATTCCATAATTTTCCATTTGTTACTTAATCCATAACAATTGTGCTACGCAACTTCCTGCTACCATGTACTTAGCTTCAACTGTACTCGATGCAACAGAAGCTTGCTTCTTGCTATACCATGAGATAAGGCATTCTCTAAGGAAATGGCATCCATTAGTGGTGCTTTTCCTATCGACCTTGTCTCTTCTATAATCAGCATCTATGAATCCTCTTGGAGTGAAATTCATGTTGTTAGAATACCACAAACCTGCATCAATAGAACCTTGCAAGTACCAGAGATTTCTCTTAATAGTTGCTAAGTGAGATTCTCTAGGGTCAGCTTGATAATGTGCGCAATAGCACACAGCATACTGGATATCAAGCCTACTAGTAGTTAAATAAAGAAAGAACTGATAATACCTCTGTAGAACTTACTGTCTACTGGTTTACTAGCTCATCCTTACTCAAGATAGTATCAGTGGACATTGGCTTCGAATGCTCCATATCAAACTTCTTCAAGAATTCTTTGGCATACTTTGCTTAGCTAATGAAGATTCCATCTTCACTCTACTTTATTTGAAGTCCAAGGAAAAAGTTGTTCTCTCCCATCATTAACATCTCAAATTCACTCTTCATCTTATTATTGAACTCCTTGCACAACTTCTCATCAATTGCTCCAAAGATAATATCATCCACATAGATTTGGATAAGTAACAAATCTTCTATCTTTAGCTTGATGAACAGAGTTGTATCTGCTTTTCCTCTTTCATAGCCTTTGTTGATCAAGAAATTGGTTAGCCTCTCATACCAAGCTCTAGGAGCTTGCTTCAATTTAAAGAGAGCTTGCTTCAATTCCAAGAGAGCTTTCTTCAATTTGAAAACATGCTCAAGATTCTTCTGATTATCAAAACTTGGAGGCTAGCAAACATAGACTCCTTCTTGAATGAATCCATTCAGAAATACACTTTTAACGTCTATTTCAAACAATTTGAAGTTCATATGAGATGTGAAAGCACACAAAATTCGAATAGCTTCAAGCCTAGCTATAGGAGCAAAAGTCTTATCATAATCAATGCCTTCTTGATGATTGTAGCCTAGCGCAACAAGCCTGGCCTTGTTCTTGACAACAGAGCCATCTTCATCAAGCTTGTTCTTGAAAACCCATTTGGTTCCAATAATTGATTTCCCTTTAGGCTTTGAAATTAGATCCCAAACATCATTGCGCTTGAACTAATCCAACTCCTATTGTACTACAATCATCCAATAATCATCTCCTTCTGCGTCTTCAAACTTTTTAGGTTCAATCAATGAGATGAAAGCTGGATGACTCATCATCCTACTAAGCTGACCTCGCTTCATCACCAAAGTATGAACATCATCAATAATGTTGGCTAGCGGATAGTTGCGATGAGTCCTAATCTCCCTTGGTAAACTTCGATCAACAGCTGGAGGATCTAGAATCAGTTATTGAGGTTGAGGTTGATCTTCGCCATCGTTGAAGTTGATAGAGAGATCATCATATTCTTTGACTTCCTTAGCTACAAGTTCTTATGCTGGGTTGGGCAGCATAGAGAGTGGTATGTTGAGTTGATTTTCCAGCTAGGTTACTCCTTCATCTTCATCAAATGGACATCTATCTACATTGTTAGTTTCATCAAAATCTACATGCATAGACTCCTCTAATAGGCCGGTATTCTTGACATATATTCTATATGCCCTACTACTAGCTGAGTATCCCAAAAGGATGCCTTCATCAAACTTAGTATCAAACTTACCTAACTGCTCCTTGGTGTTAAGAACAAATCATTTACAGCCAAATGATTTGAGATGACCAATCTTAGGCTTGCGCCCTCGCCAAAGCTCATAAGGTGTTTTCTCTATAATTGGGTGAATTAAAACCTGATTCAAGATATAACAGGTTGTGTTAATAGCTTCTCCCCCAAAAGTACTTTGATAGAGTGTTATCACTCAGCATGGATCTAGCCATTTCAACTATGGTTCAATTTTTCCTTTCTACAACCCCATTTTGTTGAGGAGTATAAGGAGAAGAGAAGTTGTGGTCAATGCCATGCGCTGAACAGAATTCTTGGAAATGAAAGTTCTCAAATTCACGTCCATGATCAATTTGGATTCTACTGATTTTAGTTCCTATTTCATTCATTATTCAATTATTGAGATTGATAAAAGATTCATATGTTTGGTCTTTGCTACTCAGCAAGACTACCCAAGTGAATCTTGTAGAGTTATCCACAACCACCCATGCTCATAGGCTAAATTGGGCCAAAAAGATCTATGTGAAGAAACTCCAATGGTGGCTTAGTTACTACGTGATTAATTGACCTAAAAGATTTCTTAACTTGCTTACTTAGTTGGAAAGCTGAGCAAAGTTTATCCTTCTCAAAGCTAATACTAGGTAACCCCACAACTAATTTCTTTTAGGCTAGTTTGGACAGAATGTTCATATTTATATGACCCAACCTTCTATGCCAAAGCCACGAGTTATCCTCCTTAGATACAAGACACACATTAGTGGAGCCAGGGGATAAATCAATCATATAGACATTGTTGATTCTAGAAGCAAAGAGAATAGTAGAATCAGTCTTACAGTTAATAATAGAACAACGTACTGAGTCAAATGTAACCTTCTTACCTTTGTCACAAAGCTGGGCTACAATAAGCAAGTTGAACTTGAGTCCTTTGACCAAAAAAACCTCTTCAATTGAAGGAGAGGCACAACAGTACCACAACCCACAATCATGCCTTTTTGGTTGTCTCCGAAACTAGCACTTCCATTTCTTTTGCGCTCCAATGAGATGAACTAACTTTCATCTCCTGTCATATGCCTTGAGCATCCACTATCCAAATACCACATTCTAGAGTCATCAACAGATCTAAGGCTCACATACAAAACAGTTACATTTTCTTATGTACCCATGCTCTCGAGCTGGGTCCTCCTTTGTTAGCAGTGCTTAGATTACTCCAATCATACTTGTCATAATAACCATTTTTATGTCTACAGAGAACTGTAGCATGTCCATCTTTTCCACAAAAATCACACACCGTTTTTGCTTTGGACTTGCTCGCTTTCTTCTTTTTAGAGGAATACTTCCTCTTAGAATTGCGAGTTTGGTTCAGAGTCTGATTGTTGGCTGGAGGAGGAACTCATTCCTTCTTTACAGCTGTTATATTAGTAGTCAACTCATATGATTGCTTAACAAGCTTACTAGCATGACAGTCTTGATACTCAGCTTTTTCTTGAAGAAAGCGGATATCAAGAGACAAGGAAGCAATAGTGTCTTCCTAATCTTTACTTCTTCTCACTAGCTCTTTATGTTTTTCATTGACTTATAAATCAGTTTCATGACATCACAGAGTGTCTGGGAAAACTCTTCTATTGACGAAGGGATTTCAGAATGTATCTCAGTTTGTGGAGCTTTCCCTTTGTTACACTCAGCTTCGGAGTCAATAGCTATTTGACTTCTACCTGAGGTAGATGCTAAGCCTTTGCCACTTTCATTCTCAATAGCCATCAAGTAGAGGTTGGCAGAATCAATTGCATCTTTATCTAATGACGAAGAATCTTCTAAATCTCTCCAGGTTGTAGTAAGCTCCTCATTCTTCTATGCCAAGCTCTTCTTGTATCTATCCTTCTTGGTATTTGGACAGCTCGACTGGATATGGCCTTTCTCACTACAGCCAAAGCATTTGATATCTTTGATGTGTTCCTTCTAGAGTCCTACCTCAACTCCTCGCTAGTGCTAAATTGACTTGATTTTGGCAGGAAACTTCTTCTTGTTGAACTTCCTATCCTTCTTCATAAAGCATTTGAAACACCTAGTTAGAAGGGTCATTTACTCACTAGAATAGTAGCTTTTTGATTCATCAAAGGAATCAACTTTCAAGATAATGGCTTTGCCCCCTCTTTCCTTGCCTTTACTGCTTTTGGAGTCATCAATATATTTCCTTAGGCTCATCTCCTAAGTCAGCAAGGTGCCTATCAACTCATCATAGTTGTAGGTTTTAAGATCATGAGCCTCTTCAATCACGCTCTTCTTGGTATCTCACTCTAAGATAAGAGTGCGAAGAATCTTCTTCACCAGCTGCTCCTCAGTGAACTCCTTGCCAAGATGCTTCAATTCCTTAACGATGTTAATGAACCTGGTATTTATAGCCTGAATTCCATCGTTAGTGCCCATCTGGAACATCTCATACTCTCGCAGCATGAGGTTGATCTTGGACTCCTTTACCTTGTTCGTTCCTTCATAGGTAATCTCCAGCTTCTTCCAGATTTCTTACCCTGTCTCACATCCAAAGAGCCTATTAAACTCTGTAAGATCTAGCTCATAATGTATGTAATTGATGGCCATAGCATTCACTTTGAGAAGCTTTAGGTCAGCATCATCATAGTCTTCTAGATTGACTAGAACACATTGCCTATTCCTCATTACAGTAGGAATTCATGGGCCAAGCTCTATAGCGAGCCATGCTTACATGCTTTGAGATTGAATGAAGTTTTTCATGCGATTTTTCCAAAACTTGTAATGATTACGTCGAATAACTGTGGCTTGGTTACAGACATTCCCTCCTTAAGAAGCATTGCATTGTCTATCCGGAGCCAAAACTGAAGTTGTTGTATGCCATTTATGGATCTTTAACTCAAAGACTATAAGACGGCTTCCTTACAACAGCAGAGGCGGGTGAATGCAGTTCTTGGTTACTTTTTAATTTTATAAAAATATTTTAACCAAGTTAAGTCTTTAGATGCATCCTGGGTTAGGCGATGCTAAGCGAGGTCTAAAAACTTATAAACTGCTCAGCTTTGTTGGCATAATTTATTTACAATCGCTTGCTGAGGACTCTACTCAGCTCGGATTGGTTTCTCAAGCAAAAATGATAAAACAGAAAGAAAGATATATGAGATATGAACGGAATAAAGGTAAAAGCAAAAGTTAGAACTTAAACACCTGGTTTTATCCTAGTTCGGTACCTAGCATACCTCCAGTCCCCCAGATACCTTCTCCGAGCTTAAATCCACTAGTGTTCATTCTTTACTTAGGCAGAGCAGCCTTTACAGGGGTTAACTCTATTACAGAAAGTACCTTTCTTTCTAACTACCTCTCAACTCAGTTTAGGTACCCTTCCTAAACTAACACTCGAATTTATAAAAATTGCGAACTGAATTCAAATTATAAAATGTTGAATCCTTTACAATTAAATATATAAATGATATTCTCTCTATTACAAACAAATTGAGACACTGAGTGTTTTCTGATTGCTTGAATTATAATTTCTTGAAACTGGGAGTAAATGAAGAGAGTTTCAGCTCTTTAAGAAATTTGAGGTGATTTACCAAGTGTGAGCATAGGATTTTTTACCAGCTCACGCGTTTAATAATGACGGCTTTTCGGGAATTTTATCCTCGAATCACACGATTTTCGATTATCTGGAAATCTCCAAATGGGAATGTTCCTCATCGCCAATTTATTTTAAGGACTTAAATTATTTTTTTAAGACTTAAAAAATAGATTTTGGTAATATTTAACTTATATTTTTATAAAATTAAAAATTTTTAAAAAATAAAAAATAAATCGGAAATCGCTCCCCAGAATCCGACAAGCCTCACCGAAATTTCTGGCGAGGCTCGCCAGAATTTCCAGCGAGCCATGCTGGAATTTGTTTCCTTTTGAATTTTTCGGGTGTTTTCGCCTATAAATATTCGCAGAATTTTCAATATTTGGGATAAAAAAAAATTCACAAAAATATAGTTTTCACTCGACAACGACGGAGAAATTTTTACACAAAAAAAAATATTTTTGAAGAGGAACAATTCTGACTTTTTCTACATTTCTTTTAAGGTTTCTTTAATTATATTCGGATCCAAAACACGTTTGGATCCCGAATTTTATTATTTTCAACTCATTTTTCTTCCATCTTTTTCCATAAAAATCCTAAGATATTCTCGGGTCTAAAACAGATTTAGTGTCCGAGTCTGATTATCTTTAAGAATAAATAAACAATTATTTTTCCACATAAACACAATTACAAAAACGAACGAGGAATGCTCCCTAGATCAAACGGATACTCTGAAGTGGATTTATATCGAAAGGGTAAGCCTTTGAGTTCCTAAAGCTGTTTTGTTTCGTGCTCATTGTATTTTTCTCTACTTCATCTTACTTTTGGGACCTAGGGATTATTTTATTTTTTCTTACAATGTAAATATCAATGTAATATTTCTCTTCTTTTATTTCTGTTAATTTTTATTTATGCTAGATTAGCCCCACGAAGGGAATAAAAATTATAACCGGATAACAGACCTCACATTTTTTGCCATACCATCATTTTCACTAAATAAAAATGATCAACATACTTATAAATAAAATAAATTGATTTATTTCTAAATAAAAACTTTAATTAGGCCACAAGGGCCTTCTCAAAATCAAATCGAACATACGTGGAAATATTATGCCATATCTCGTGCTAACCTTTGTGGATGCAAGTTAGATGTATGCCTAGGATTTTATTTTCCTACAGGTATTGCAAATATTATTTTTGGGAAATTTAATAAATAGATTAGGAGAGCGGTTGCATCCCTCAAGGTTATGTAACCTTTAATCTTTACTTGTCCGCATTTATTTACCGCTTTGTGTATTGATGTACTATTTTTCGGCACATACGTTAAATCATGCATAATGACTTCAAAACAACGTAAGTGCGAATATGCGCAATTAAGAAATATGGTTATTTACAGATGTAATATAATGTGATCATATAAGAAATAAGCAACTTGTCGAATCTTTGTGTCTTAGTGGCTATCCCCTGGACGTTAAGCCTCACAGGACTCTAATTCCTAGAAAGAGCTAATCCAGGTGGAGACTCCACACTAAGAGACGGCGGATTCGGGTTTGACCGATATAAAATATTTTCTCCTTCTTTACTGCCCGGTACTTTTTTAAAATGCCCGGTGGATCATGCCTCTCATTCCGCACCCTCTCTGCCCATCACTCCATGTTGTCCGCTCACAGTGACGACTCCGCTGGGTATTTTTCTAAAAACTTGTTTTTCAAAGATTTTAGATTTTGGATAAGTGCCGAAAATTATTGATCACATTATTCTGTTTTCTCTTAATTATGAAATATTCATAATTTTGCATTGCAATAGAAGAGATTAGCCCTTAAGTCTAAGGTACCCCTATGACCCCGAAGCTTTCTCTTATACTAATCTACCTCCTTGAGAAAAGATAGTACTTGAGTGGATAGAGCACTTGTTGCCATATCGCATGTACCTCCCACGTTTGAGGCTTGGAGTGTATTTTAGTGCAGCAAGATTCTTCTACATCAACAACCCATTTACAAAGCTCATGTAAATAAACCATAGGCATTTTCCCTTGGGTGTTACCCAACAAATGACCATGCATTATATTTTTCTTGTAGGTGCGCTCCTTAGTATCTTCATGGTACTAAGATGAACCAAACTTTGGATAGAGACTAGCCAAAAACCCTAACCGCGGGAGTTATATGGTTGGAAGATTGAATGTTACATGTTGTATGCTACGTGTTTACTACTTATCATTGTACAAATATCATGATAACCATGAATCTTAGTGCAGACACTCAAAAGCACACACACATAATGTTAACATAAGCATTTTCTCATGCCAAATCGGCGTCACAAACACTTAGGGTTAGACGATACTCAAGATTGTATTATCCTAGGACAACATAAACCAATTAGAATCATGAAACACCACTTACCCCTTTTCAGTTTGATGTCCACTTGACATCCGGCTACTAGCCCATACAGGGCAAACATATTTTTTCTTTTATTACGTGATGTCCACTTGACATCCGACACTCAGCCCATAAGGGGCAATAATATATCCTAAAAATTACCTATGAGATGTCCACTCGAAGTCCAACTCATAGACAACACAGGGTAATCACACATGCCACATAGCCCAAACGAGGCAAATACCTACCCAAATCATGTTTTTTTCCCACATCATGTGATATCCCTGCTGACTCCGAACCTAAGCCCACACAGGGTGAACTTATTTCAAAAATCTTACCTTACCAAATCTTCAAGGGTATACGCTTCATACCCCGAATCATTTGCCCACACGGGGCACTATTTCATGCATCACCACAAACCCTCAAATAACGATGACCACACGGTCATCCAAAACTCTGCCCTAATTGGTTAAAAATAACCAAATCATTCATTAGATAGCTACATATGGTAGTTGTTTTTCATCTCATTAGGGTATGTCACACTTCTTACCCAAAATCAATTTGACCCCCTCATTCCATGAGACCTAATCATAGTACGAAATCTCAAAACCTATTACCACACGGTAACTTGGTCACGTCACTCACACCACTCATATTACGATGTCACATAGACATTATACAAATCTTAAATCCAACCCCCGATGTTGGATTTTCATTTCCACATGTTTTCATTTTTACCTAGCGACTAACTTCTTTGTTTCAAATAGATTGACATACATGTTATTTCACATCATGGCATGCTAACCCCTTGTGAATGCAGCCATAACATTAAAAATCTCACGCATTTCCCGCATCATGAATCATATCATGAATCTTACATGCATAGTCTGATCTTCTGCTTGTGTATCTTAACTTAGAAAGGGCCTGCTCATCGGTTGGTCCGTATTTCTCCAATCGTGGCCAGTCTAGAAGAGGTTCCGTACACTGACTCAAATGAGGACTCGGGTTCAAACTCATATTTAGTTCAACACTCAACTTTCATAGCCAATCCATAAGAAGAAGGAGTGGGGGAGGATTACCCTGTCATTACGAGGCAAAACTCTCAGCAAACACATCAATCGTCGATAAGTGCTGAGATTGCAGCTGCCTTGAATGCCTTTGCCAACAGCGAATAGCTAGCATCGCTCATTCGCCAACACGCCAGGAGAGCTCAGAATGTGGTGTCCACCCTGGAGGTCACCCTTAACAATGGCAATCTAACTAACCGGCCTGAAATAAGGGGACCTCCTACCTTCTATGCAATGCACCCAAATCCTACTACCTTTTATCGATTCAGAGTATGACAAAGTCAGCTAAACCACGCTCAGATTAGGCAATTAGGATATAACTTTGTCAATCCTTCCTAGAATCAATTCTTCTTGGGATAACTTGGGCAGCCAGCATTCGCACTATGACCTTTCTACTGAGGAATGACCCAATAGCCTATTTCCAGTTTGAATAGGTCAGTTGCCTCACATTTCCAGGCATCTCAACTGCCCAACTTCGCAGCCTTTCCCCAAGGGCAATATAGCTATTATCCAAACACTAGGAACGCCATCATCCAACAACTAAGCATGGTAGAATTGTGGTAACAATTCTTGGCCACTCACGATGGCCACCTAATGAATACATACCCTATAGTACACCAACAATCGAGGATCAAGATAACTTACCCCCAAACTTCATAATGTCGTAGTTGGAAAAGTATGTGAGATCTGGCGACCTACGCGTTCATTTAATGCATTATCAAATGGTGATGAGGGCATTAATGGTCAGTGAACGGATGATGGCTAAGCTCTTTATCATCACCTTAGGCCACCCAGTCAATGAATGGTACAGCCACCTTCCCCTAGACATAGTTACTGATTGGAATAGCTTTCCTCAGGCTATGATGGGGCATTATCAACTCTTAAATGGAAACCACAATGCAACATCTGGAGGCTATAAGGTAAGAATAGGGTGAGAGCTTCAAATTCTACTATGCTTGCTGGATGGCCATATAAGTCAGGCTTCGGGCTCGCTTAAGTCTATCGAAGATGATAACCAAGCTTTTGGACGGTGCACTACCATCATATAGGAACAAGTTTGGATCGGACATCTTGAGCTATCAAGAAGTGTTTGAAAAGGCAGATAGGATGGATCATTTTGAATTTATGGATACATCTAGGGGACACTAGCACTGAAAGATGATGATGTAATAAATTAGCATTTAGCTACTTTACCCATGAGGCCTTATGACTTTTTGAATAAATTGAACTTTGTTTACTTGCTTAATATCCTATCAATGACATCACGCATTCTCATAAGCATATAGATAATGTTTTTAGCATATGTGACACATCATATCATGAAATTAATTTGGGTATAAATGGATTCCCCACAATTACAACAAATTCAAATGATTTGACTCTTAAGGGAAAGTGAGAGACAAACTAATGTACTTAGACAATGCATGATAGCATTTACCTCGCTAAGGATGTAAGATCAACAGAAAGATCTCTAGGCACGAAACATCCAACCAAAGGAATGAATCTAACAGAGATCAAAATGATCAAAGCTAGAATAAGGCCAAAATGTCAACAAAGCAAGTTGAGATTAAACAACCGGTGCAATGTCAAAAAGAAGGAATCAGATCATTGAACACGTCAACAACTCAATCACACGGCTCACCAACACTTAGGGGCTAATCATTACATTGAGGAGGAAATATCATTGAATGAAAACTATTCACCATCGACGAATCAAGTTATTAAATCTGATCTCTGATATACCACCTATCATTGGAGAACAATTTGACTCAAAAGGAAACATTGATAATCAAGACCCATCATCACATACACCTCAAGCCAGCAAAGCAACGCGAGCACTAACCAATCGATCAGACACGTTGAATGAGATAACAAATGAAGTCATGGACATAGACGACGACCGATCTACCAAATCAACCAAGTTTTACACAATTGCTATCACGCATAGGTGAAAGAAATAAATCGATAAAAAGCAATAAGAATAAAAAAATAAATTTTGTAATTAGCCTGTTAATTAACACTTGGTTAGTTGAGCAAAAATTAGGGCTTCTTTCAAATTAGAAAAAGAAAAGTCCGCTGAGTTGAAACCCGAAAAGGGCGGGTCAAGCAAAACTTAGGACATCGAGAGAACCACATTGGTTAGAAAACCTGAAAGGGCTGATTGATGGCAGGAGTCAAATCATTTGAAACATTTATACCCCTATTAAGTTCATCAATGAATTGTCATTTTTGCTGAAGCTGTATACATATCCTTATTTTGATTGCTTGCATGCCAATGGTAGAATATCCCAAGTAAAACATCCAAAAAAATGAAAAAGTAAAACAAAGAAGTGTCTGCTGGATTGAAAACCTGAAAGGGCTGTCCAGGTAAAAATTAAAACAAGGTTTGATAAATTGAAAACCTGTAAGGGCAATTTATGTAGAAATTAGAACCAAAGAAATTTCAAGTTCATCATCTCCTCGGAACGGTACGCGGCATTATATACATCCCACTGTTCACCACTTTTCTACTGATAAGTTTAATAACTTTCACGTGAAGAGTTTGGCTAAATATCAATGGTGATAAAAACTTGTTCACGTGAAGTATAGGTGTTGTCAATACCCCTTATCAAATAGAAAATTGATGATAACTGCAAGTATACAGTTGCGATGTAGTTTTAAAAGATATCGATCCCATAAGGAAGGACTAGTTCTAAAGATCAAATGGAGGAACGAAACCAAAGAAAAATAAAATAAATTTTTTAATTGTGTAAGATTGGAATGATGGATGGATAGACAAATGCATGAAAGATTAGAAAAGATAAAAGCATATAGATATTCCCTACGAACAAGTATAGCAAAGAAATCATGCAAGGTCATCAAAGATATTATGTTCACTAGATTAATTTAACATACTCGGTTCTAGACACTCAGAAATTCAATTATTCACCGCAGAGCAACACATGAAATAACTTTTCTAAACCTAGCTCAAACGAATTAAGTCAAATATATACACCTGGACAACGTCAATACTATGCTTAGTACGAGTCGCTCTCACATAGCTATATTTAGCAAGTTACCATTCCAAAAATGT
The DNA here is from genome assembly GCA_949673415.1 of Euphorbia schlechtendalii. NCBI lineage: Eukaryota > Viridiplantae > Streptophyta > Magnoliopsida > Malpighiales > Euphorbiaceae > Euphorbia > Euphorbia schlechtendalii. The sequence goes on along the minus strand of CATIWQ010928856.1, from coordinate 1,276 downwards.
TGGCTCACTAAACAGCGTTATATCACAAATCCAGTGATTATACACGATATTGTTAACCCCGAAACTACTCTTAAAATTAACGCCAACTCATATAACTTGATTAACATAAAAAAACTTAGCATGAAATACGCATTATGACACATAGACATATCATAAACTTCGAAATAGAAAGTATAAGTAGAAAGCAAAGCAAAGTTATAAGGTATGCAAGTGAAAGCTAAAGTTGATCAAACCGTATCCACTCTTTAATGAGAGTCGTCAATTCCCACGTCTTCTTCGAATTCGTTCTCGACCCATACAGAACCTCCGATAGGATGCTATTCTTTGCAAATATCGAACAAAGGAATATTGAAGAACGAAAACTTTTATTGATAAGTGATAGGCAAGTACACTTAATACAACAATCGCTCGAGAATATAGAGAAATCTAGTGATCGAAACAAGGATTCGAATCACTTAAACATTTTCTCGCTAACACTTAAGAACCTAGCGAACTCTCTATCTACACACACTATACGTAACCCTTTTTTCTGCACTTCCTTGATTGCACTGAAGGCATACAAAATTGGTTAGAATTGGAGCCTTATTTATAGAGTTCGAAGGGTTGCATCTATCCATACGAAGGGTTATATCCATTGGTGAAAGATTGCATCTCTTCATTGTGATTGGTTGAGAAGCTTTGATATAATCCACAATGGATAAGCACCTTTCCATGATTGGTTGACTCTTGATAGGCGTCTGTTCGTTGGTAGTTGATGGCGGTTGATGACGGTTGATCATGCTTATTTGGCGGTTGTTAGTTAAGAAGATAGAACCAGAAAACTGTCCAAGTCAGGACCGCAATACACAAGTCGCGACCGTGAATCTTGCATTGGCAGACTTCTATTTCTGAAGTAAACAAGTTGCGACCACGAATGATATTACGACCGTGAATTGAGTTTTACTCAGAAATCTTCTTGTAATTTCTCCAGTCTTTGACAGCTTCGATCCTAAGTCAAATCTTTAAGTTCCACGCATCTTTTTGCACCTTTTTCACTCTATTTTCATAGAATTTCACTTTAGATCATTTTACTCCCAAGATTACCTAGTATCTGCATTTGCATCAAAAACAGCTACATACCACGTGAAACCTGTTATATGAAGTATAAAAATGACTAAAACTATAGTGTTTAATGTATAAAATTAATGTGATAATAAGTGTAATTATACACTTATCATACCCCCACACTTAACTTTTACCTTGTCCTCAAGGTAAATTCAACAGAAGTGTATAAATT